>PVIC010029694.1:0-10857 GCA_004025085.1 Thryonomys swinderianus
GTATTCTAAGAGACAAAGACTTGTGCCTTGAGAGCCTGGGCCAGTCTTTAGCATAAGATAGGAAACTTGCTGATCACCTAGGGAGAAGTTTTAGGAGCAGAGAGAGCACATTCCAGAAATATTTGAGTACTGTCTGCCAGACAAAGTTATCTTTGTATTTTGAGTTCCTGTAGATTTAGATTCTAATCATGCTAAACCTATATGTTAACCACTAACTACATTGTCCGCTGAAAGCCTTGCACGTAAGCACTGTAGCTAGAAATACTATAAAAGAGCACTGAAGAATAAACTTAGGGCCTGCTCAGTACTGACTGAGAGGTCCTCCCAAGCCCATTTTCCTGTCTTCTTTTCTTAATCCGCACCCGTCGACTTCACGACCCCGCTGTTTTGTCCGGCTGGCTCCGGCAGTTATTAGTGATGCATTTTCATGTTCAGGTATCTGGCTTCCTGTTGCTTTTGCTCCAGATACATTTGGTAGAATCTCTGCAAAAGTGTGACATGAGACAGCCAGCCAGAGGACATGGCTTTCAGTACTAAGGGCTAAAATGAGGCAAGGATGGAATTGTAACCGGTATAGCAAAGTAGAATTTTAACTCATCTTTTGATCCTCCTTCTCTTAGACAGAATCTATTTTTCTCTCAATAGATTTTCCTACTCTTAACCCCTGTTGTCCCTAGAATTCATTCTTTGATTTTAGAGAACATGAACTCAAGTTTTGGCTATCTAGCAGGTTTGGGAGTTTCATCTATTCTCCATATATCAATAGGATGTATCTTATGTACAATAGGAGCAGGGCAAATATATTCCTCAACTCAATCATTTGGAAGTGGTTTGTTGATTTTATTATTCTGAGATTGTCTATGTATTTTGGAATAGATCACATGAGCTATGAAGTTGGTATCTCTTTGAAAAGGGATATTCAACTTAAGAGAAAAGATAGGGATATAAGATGGGTTAAATTAGACAGAAACCCTGTGTACCTAAATTTGTAATGTGAGCTCTTGAGACTTCCTGTTATGATGCATACATAATATCAATTTTACTTTTCTGCTTTAATACTGTACTACCGTTGTACAGTGAGATAAAGAGGCTAAGGTCTATTTATCACTTTCCAAGGTAGGTTCCAGTGATCTAGCTTCTTGCACTAGGTAGTATCTCCTAAATATTCAACCATTTCTCAATAGTACCATCATCTGGGAACCAGGACTTCAACACATGGCCTTTGAAGGATATCTAATATTCAAGCCATAACATTCCTTCCCTGGATCCAAAATCTTATGCACATCTGGTAATACAAAAGGTATACAGTAATTTCCTGAGTTTCCATAGTCTTATTTCCCAAAAGTCCACATCCGACGTCTTCTCTTTTTATAATACTAACCAGTGAATGTGCCTCAATTGTTGTCTATGTTGGCTCCTTGATTGTCCTCAGAGTCTGCTCCAAGAGGGCATTCTACTCTCTAACTGCCTACATGGTACCTAATTTATCTATTGACAATACTATTAATGATGTGGAATTAAAGTGTAACGGCAAAGAGAGTTGAAAGTACTTGAGAGAGACGCAGGAACTTGGGTAAAAGAAAGAAGTTTATTCGCTAGCGAAGGTCAGCCACGAGGGAAATGAGTCCCACTCAAGTTGACTGACTCCCTGTTCTAATTTTACTACAGTTATATAGAAACGGGGTGGGGGGGTGACATACTGATTTACAATCTTAGGTTCCATGGAGCTTCTTCCAGGTCCTTATCAGTTTCCATGGTTACAAGGAGTTACTAGTAGATTGGTGAGTAGGGGGAGGAAGCTGTGCAAAAGGTCGGGAGGTTATAATTTACTACATGCAGGTGTGCTGGGAGTTAACAAAGATTCTCTAAGTGGGAGTCACTTATCACTACAAAGCAACTAGAAGGGTCAGACTTTACAGGGTAAACAAATGACTAAGTAAAGCCAAGGCTACTCTCATTCACAGCTCCATCTCTGCAGCATACCTAGAGGGAGGGCCCCCTCAGGCTGTTGCCAGCTCAAAGCCTATCACCAATGACATTCCTCAAGCCAGGCTTCCCATGACAAAAGTACATTAAAAAGAGAGCTACAGCCTTGGAAACAACCCAAAAGCTCATCAATTCGAGACTGGAAAAAGATGTGGTTTTTCTACAAAATGGAGTATTACTCTGCCTTAAAGAATGATAAGTTTGAGTCATTTATATTCAAATGGATGTAGCTTTAGGACATACTCATAAGTGAAATGAATAGGTCACAGATGTGTAAATATCGTATCTGTTCTCTGGTGTTTTTGTTAATGAGTTCTAGAATGTAAGATGGATATTGTGAGGTAGAAAATATTCAAAGGGAAATGTGGTGGAGGCGTGAGTGATGGGGAGTAAAGAAAAAATGTGATGGTAATAAAAAAAGGGAAACAAAGCTTATGTATTTAAGGGGTGGGGATTATGGGGTTGGTAGGAAAATGGAAAAAAAGAATTAAGTTGTGTCGCACACTGGTACTGTTGGGACCAAAGAATCTTCATTTTATAAGTCACCCCATTTGATGTTTTAGCTGTGAACAAACTTTGTACCTTGTAAAAACATCCTGTGCAAATGTGCTATATATTCTGTAAAAATAACTTGTGACAACTTGCTAATTTTGTGAGGGTTCCTAAAAACCCCCAGGCAAATCAATAAGGTTGCTGGACTGGTTGTACTGGTCGTCAAGTACAGGGATTTCCTGGTAAACTTAAGGGGACACAGCTCACGTAACTTACCTAATTTACTGGTGAGCTAATCGCTAGGGTGGTTCCCACCAAGGATTTCCTTTGTTAGCCCTCTCACAAGATGACTCTGTATTTCCTATTCCCCCTCTACCAATGACCACCTAATAAGTATGATAGGTCAAACTGTTAGCCAGTTACTAGGAGGTTTAGATCCCCCTCCCGTGTGTAACCTGAAATAACCTTAAAAAGGGCCAGTACCCATTCTTCGGGATCTCCAATCCAATATTAGTAGACCCACTGCATGCTGTGCTAATAAAAGTGCCCTTGTTCATTACATGCATGTGCTGGTCTTCCTCGGGAGAGCATGATCCAGGCATTACAGTACAAATTCCCAATATTAAGTGAGATCATGATGTGTATATACAATGTACCAATAAAGATTTTTAAAAAGTAAGCTATTTGCAGGAAAACGATGCCCTTGGAGACGATAATGTTAAGTGAAATAAATCAGGCACACAGTTAAATATCACATGGTTGCTCTTATTTGAGAAGCCCAAATTATAAGAACTAAAAAAAGATAAGTAATAGGAAGTAGGGAGATAGATCTTCCTCAAGGGGGAAACGAATCGAGAGATGGAGGGAAAGGATGGAAGGTAGTGAAAGGACATGAGAAAAGCAATGAAGATATGTTGTTACCAACTCAACACCAGGAAAGTGAACATTATATACTACAAATATGGATTAATAAAAAAAATTTAAAGGTATAGAGAAATAAAAATAAAATATTCTTTTTTCAGGCTGGCTGTGAGCTCACTATGTAGTCCAGGCAAGCCTCAAACTCAGTAATCCTCCTGCCTCTGCCTCTTGAGTGCTCACCTGGCACTGTGGTATGTGGTACTGATTACTAATGGGTGTGAGTCACCATGGACAGCATTGTATGTGTTTCCAGGGATGAACTCAGGACCTTGTGCTTGCAAGGCAGGCACCTGAACCACTGAGCTAAATTTCTGGCCCAAATAAAATGTTCTTTAAAAATCTCTATCTTGGGCCGGAGGGTTAGCTCAGTGGTTCTGGCACCTGCCTCACAAGTGCAAGGTCCTGAGTTCGATCCCCGGTAGCCACATATAATGCTGCGCATGGAGACTCACACCCACCAACAATCAACACTGCATACCACAATGCCGGACGTGGTGGCTCACACCTGTAATCCCAGCACTCCGGAGGCAGAGACAGGAGGATTGCTGAGTTCGCGGCGGCTTGCCTGGGCACCATAGTGAGCTCAGGGCCAGCCTGAACTACAAAGCAAGACCCTGTCTCAAAAAAAAAAAATCTCTGTCTTTTATTTGTGGTTTTAGCCTTCATGTATATTTTGGCTTATTTGTCCAGATCTGCTTTATTTTTTTGATTATAAGCATTTACCCTTTTAAATGAAGTGCTTTACTATGTACTTTGTCAAAGAGAAAAGTGCAGAGTATTTTATAATGGAAATTCATATATATATATATATATGAATAATGCTAATCAGTGAGTGTGTGTGTGTGTGTATACATGCACTCAAACCTCTGTCATTCTTAAAATTCATTCTTTGATTTTAAAGAACACAAACTCACATTTCAGGTTGGGAGCTAAGCCTTGCTCCCCTGTATCAATACAAAAATCAATTCACTATGTTGATCATATCACATATATACTTATTCACTCATTTCCTTATCCACTGGTTTATCTCCATTTTGGTTACATAAAAAGGAATTGATACTATTAACTGGTAAAATATCTCACCATATATAAGTGGATGGCTTTTAAAAATATCAAATGGTAGGGGCCGGGGATTTCGCTCACTGGTTCCCGTGTCTGCCTGGCAAATGCAAAGTCCCCCATTTGATCCCTACTACCACATGCCGCAATGCTAGGCATGGTGGCTCATGCCTATAATCCCAGCACTTGGGAGGCAGAGGCAGAAGAACTGCTCAATTTGAGGCTAGCCTGGGTACAAAGTGAGTTTAGGGCCAGTCTGAATTACAAAGTGAAACCCTATGTCCAAAAAAAAAAAAAAATCAAATGATGTAATGTTGACGTGTTTCCAAAATTTGATACACAACAGTCTGTCTTTTATTCTTGTTCTCCTTTCTTTTCCTCTGCTGTGGTCAGAGATAAACACTATAAAACTTCATTTATTTTGTGGTGATTTCATTTTATATAAGCAGATAGTCACATTTCTACATGTCCCCTGTTTTTCCCTGCCCCGTAATGGGGGAGCTCCTGATAAGAGCAGAAGTAAAAAGTTGTTCAGCCAACAAACCCATGACAGATTTTTTGAATCCCATATGTGTATGTGTTATGGGAAAGGGAGATGAAAGTGTAAGACTTACATAAGCGGAGTTACTCCATGTTATGTTACCCCTTGCCCCTGGGCAAATAAAGCCTTAGGAATGTGACCTTTCACCTAACTACCTGCACACTGCTCTTGTATGACCTTGCCTGCACAACCCTTCCCAAAAGATGAAACCGTCTCCCCTGGAATGTATGGGATGTATAAGATGTATGGTAAAGATAGTTTTAAGTTATAAAACTGTGTGATCTGTTAAGATGTTCTGTTAAGGGCCAGAGGGTTAGCTCGGTGGTTCCGGCACCTGCCTCGCAAGCGCAAGGACCTGAGTTCGATCCCTGGTTACCACATATAATGCTGGGCGTGGAGACACGCCCACCAACAATCAACACCGCATACCACAATGCCGGACGTGGTGGCTCACGCCTGTAATCCCAGCACTCGGGAGGCAGAGGCAGGAGGATTGCTGAGTTCGCGGCGGCTTGCCTGGGCACCATAGTGAGCTCAGGGCCAGCCTGAACTACAAAAGCGAGACCCTGTCTCAAAAAGCAAAAAAAAAAAAAAAAGATGTTCTGTTAAGATAGCCAGACTTTTGTACTTGCAGCTGTGGTCTACAAAGATAACAATGTGCCCTTTACCCCATTTCTGTAACTGCCAGTTTTTCTTTTAAAAACCCCCTCACAGCTTCAGTGTGGCGCTTCACTTCACTAGGAAATGGAGTCCACACGTGTGAACAAACTTCCACCTTTTAATTTTTGCTGTGTGTCCCAGTGTGGAGTTATCTCTTGCTCTGTGGCATTACGGAAAGTACTTGAAAGACTCAGAACTTGGGTAAAGACAGGAACTTTATTTGCTAGCAAGGGTCACCCATGAGGGAAAGGAGTCCTATTCAAATTGACAGACCACCTGTTGCACTTTTTCAAACAGTTTTAAAGAAACAGGGAGGGGTAATACCTTGATTTACAATCACAGACTTTTTTTACAGATCTGCATGTCGGTCATCAGGGCCTTACCAAGGTCTAGCAAGTTTCCATGATTACATGTAGTTACTTTTCAGGAAAGTGATGAATCTAGTAAATTAGTGAGAAGGGGAAGGAAACTGGAAAGAAGGTCAGGAGGTTACCATTTGCTGCACACAGTGTGCCAGGGAGTCAGCAGAAAGCAATCCTCTGGGAGAGGGTTGGATTAGCATAATAAAGCAATTAAAGGAACAAAGTTCTACAGGGTAAACAAATGGCTAAATAAAGCATAGGGTACTATCATCTACGATACTCTATTTCTGTGACATTGGGAGGGGGCTGGTGCCAGCTCAGGTCCCAGCTAATGCAGTCAGGTTTCCTGTGACATAAGAATTGATACTGCTTGGGCCGGAGCGTTAGCCCAGTAGTTCCTGCACCTGCCTCGCAAGCGTAAGGTCCTGAGTTCAATCCTGGCAACCACATACAATACTGGGCGTGGAGACTCACGCCCACCAGCCATCAATACCACATACCACAGTGCTGGGCGTGGTGGCTCACGCCTGTAATCCCAGCACTTGGGAGGCAGAGACAGGGGGATTGCTGAGTTCGAGGCTTGCCTGGACTACATAGTGAGCTCAGAGCCAGCCTGAACTACAAAGCAAGACCCTGTCTCAAAAGGAAAAAAAAAAAAAAAAGAATTGCTATTGCTTATAGGTTACTTCAGGATTTATGCTCCCATAAGTACATACAAACTCATGTGTGCATGCATGTATTATATGTAAGCACAACTGTATAAACTCAAAAACATTATTAAATAGACTTGATTACTAAAGAAATAGATTTTGGTGCCAGTATATAGAGGTTTTGGGAATGGTTCAATATTAATGAAGAAATTTGGTGGAACAAAACTTAACTTTCAACTAGCTGAGTACTTTTATTACATCTGTGATGAATTGACTCAAGAGGAACTTCTTCCTTTTATGAATAGTGCATTAATAATTATAAAAATTTGCTTTTGATAGGTATAATACCACCCTATTCCTTCCCTCAAACCTTCCATCAAGAGGGTTTCAAATCCTCCATTACCTCTTTTTGTTAAGGCAAGACAGTGTAAATAGCTACCATTTAGCAACAATCACAGAATTGTGATAAATCAAAAGTAATCTAAGGTGACACCTAGAATCACACTGTACTATGGAGACAAAGCTAATTCTTTTTTTTATTGATACATTTTATTGGTACATTATATATACATGTCACAGTTACACTCCACATTGAGAATTTGTGCTGGTATATGACACAACTTAATTCTCATTTTTCCTCCTCCCCTACCCACCCTACCTCCCTCCACCCCATATACATAAGCATTGTTTCCTTTTTTTTAACATCAATTTTTTTCTTTCTTCATTATTTACCCCTAAGCCTCATTACCCTTTAATACTTACTATTTCACAACATCAATCATGCCTTCTAGAACACATTTATAACTTCAGTTTCTCATATCTGAAAAAATATACAATATTTGCATATCTGTAACCTCTTTATTTCAGTTATGAGTATATCCTGAAGGTACGTCCATTTGAGTATAAATGATTCAATCTCATCATTCTTTATGGCAGAGTAATACTCCATTTTATAAAAAACCCACATCTTCTTTATCCAGTCTAGAGTTGATGGGCATTTGGGTTGTTTCCAAGACTGAGCTATCACAAACTGAGCTGCTATGAACATGGGTGCACATATGTCACTGTGATAGGAATCTTGTAATTCTTTTGTGTATATCCCCAGCAGGGGAAGACAAAGCTAATTCTATTCCATGCAGCCCAATGAGGACCTAAAAACTGTACAAATCTATGCCCTTTTCAACTTGCACATCCTAAACACATTTTTACTTTCCTTTTTCTTTCTTTATATGTCAAAAGTCTTCTATGCTGTGAACAAATGTTCGGCAACATGTTTGGGTCACATAGATTCCTTGTGTTTGTTAGCAGCTAGATAGATGTAAATAAAGGTGGAAGTGATTATAGGCCTGCGTGCTGGGCTCACTTAACAGCAGTTCTCATCTATAGTGAGGCCTAGAGAAATGAACTCCAAATTCAGATTCTGAGGGCAATGCCTGAATTCCTATCCTTTATCTTGTCTCTTTATCTTTGGTTATTTGTTTTGCTATTAAATCCTGCTGCAGCTCAGAGCTTCTGGCCACAAGGAGCCCTTCTCTATGGAAATCTCTATTCTGGACACCAGCAGTCTGAGGACAGAAGCTATTCATTCATTCCAAAGCCACAGTCATAAAGAAAAGTATTCTTATTAATCCAGGAGCTGAAAGGTGCTCACCCCCGGTCAACTATTTCAAGACAGTTGGTGGAAGAGCAAGACTCCTGTCATAGACACTGACACATGACAAAGGGGAAAGAAAGTGGGGCTGGACAGGCAGCAGAAGGTGAGCTGTGTCCCACAGCTTTGTATTTTCTTAGATCATACATTTTGGAGGTGACAACTAGGAGAGATTGTGGTTCAATATAGCTACCAGCACATGAACTTGTAATGGTGAGTTGTCTTTAGAACACAGGATTCAGCTGTTCAGTGAGCCTCAGAGCCCTCTCATACCACAGCAGGGCCTCATCCTTCTCGTTTTTCAATTTGTGGACCAGGCCAAGGAGGCTGAAGCTTTCCACAATGCAAACTTTCTGGTACACACGTCTTTTAGCCAATTTCTCCAGAGCACGTAGAAGTTTTTCTGTAGTATATGACATTTTATCTATTCTTAGACCTTTTAAATAATGAGTGATTGCCGTGTCGTCAGATTTCTTGTGAAATTCTTGGAAACGGCCATAGCGGAAATGAATGTCTTGCTGAATGTCATTATCAATGTCCTTCATGGAGAATAATTTTTGAAAATTGTCCTCTGCCTTTCTGAGTTGGCCTATTTCTGCATACAGTTCAGCCATATTAAGATAAGCCACTTCATAGGTGGGCTTTATTTTTAAAGTGCTTTGAAATTCAGATATAGCCAAATGAGCCAATCTGTCTACATTTTCTCTGTCCCGGCCTCTTGGCTGCATGTTTGTAGCCCTCTTTAGCTGGATCATTTGTAATTTGTAGCAAAGCCCAATCTGGCAATGCAAGAAGGCAGAGTTGGGTGTGGCCTGCAAAGCCTTTTCAAAAAGCAGAAGAGCTTTTTCAAAACATCCTTTTCTTGTGTAAAACTTGCCTGCATATCGAAAGACATAAGTCTGGGAGGACCTCTTGCTCAGGGCTTCCTCAATATACTTTTCTCCTTCTTCTTCCTTTCCCATGTCCTGAAGCTTTAGGGCAAGGAGGACCTTGATGTATGTGTCATTTGGATTTAGCCTCATGGCCTTTCTCAAGGGATTTAGAGAAATTACATTGCTATTACAATCTTGGCGATAGGCAATGATGGCATACCCAGCATTGAATTCAGGGTTTTCGGGCTCCACTTCTAGAGCCTTTTCAAAGCAAACTTTGGCCCTCTTATAATTCCTTTTTCCACACTTTAGCAAGGCCCATCCTTCCTCACAGTCCATCTTAGGACACTCCATCCTAAAACGTGAGGAACCTTCAAAATTCTTACAAGAGTTCTCCACCCTATCCAGGTATGCCTTGGCATCTGCCAACCTGCCCATGTGGTAATACACCCAGGCATAGTTGCCCCAAGTCACTACATTCTTCTTGTCTGACTGGTTCACATGCTCTTTCTGAATCAAGTCTTCAGCTTCTTTCAAGGTCTGCAGGGCTTTGTCATTCTGGCCTTTCAGGTGTCTCACATAGGCCAGAAGGTTGTGAATTCCCACGTTGTATCCAGTGTCGAGGAATTCCACCTCTTCTAAAACCCTGCTTTCCAAATCAGGCATTTCAGTATTTTCAATTATCAACTCCCATGTAAAGTGACATCTCAACTGATCCAGGCTGTTTTTTATTGTATTTCCATCATGTTCCTTACTGTAAAAAGACCACAATTATTCTACTTTTTAGACTTTTACTATACAGGAAATGAAAACAATATTTTTAATTATCAAATGTTCTTTTACCCTCTGTCTCTCCATATATAATTTGCTGCTTCTTTGGGTTCGGTGGTCCTGTCTAGTAACAGGTAGTGTGTTGACATAAAAGCCCTTAGCAAATATTAATGTCTCATTGATGTCAGTAGTAAGTTAAATGTATCTGTCTACTCAAAATAATTCTGCTAAGAGCAATATAATTTGAGCATCCCTTTCAACTCTGTGACTCTTCTTCCCTTCTGCTTTCTTCCAACACTGTATTATGTGACTAATGATCTTGGAAGAAATGGAGAGTGAGGATTCTTAGAAATATGGATCCTTTATTTATCTCTTCCTTGCTTCCAATTTAGAAGCACATTCAGACTTCCTTTTTTTTGCCAGGAAGGGATCAGAATTAAATATGAAAGTCAGATTTGGTTTAAAATGACGACTTTCCTGGGTATCTCAGGTAGTTTGGAGAGTGTGGCAGGGGGTCCTACTTCCTATACCTGTATGAGCTTACTCAGCCAATCCAAAACTAAGTGGTTAAGCAGTGTGAGTGGAACCTCTTTATAGTAGCAGGATTTACTACAGCAAAATCAGTAAACAAAATGAGATCAAGCATCAATCTTCCTGCTGTGTAATTCAGGGACTGTGAGGTCAGGTGACCCTAGCTTAGTGCAAGGCAGTTTCTCCAAATCTCAAGTTGTACTAATTGTCTTCCACTATCCAAAGGGAAAACATAAAGATAAGAGGGTCAGTGTGAGGAAAACATTTCTTCCCTCTATTTCTCCCTTTGTGAAGTGGAGATGAAACCCTATTCCTTCTTTAGACATGAAGGAAAAAAAATTCATCTTTTTTAGTTGAAAAA
>PVIC010029695.1:0-22167 GCA_004025085.1 Thryonomys swinderianus
TCCCTTCTTTCCTCCCTCCCTTCCCCCCTTCCCACTCAGCCCTCCTCCCCAGTGTCCACACTCCTTCCCTCCTCCATGGAAGCCCTGAAAGTTCCCGGGTGGCAGGGGTCCACCCTTCATGTCTTCTCCAGGCTCCTGGGCATCCTACAGAACTGCTCTGGAGAGCGTGGTTTACCCATCTGTGCCACTCCCCGAGCATGTACCCGAGCTCTGCCAGGCAGGCCTGCCGGGCCTTGTGACCCCTCCTGCTCAGCACTGATGCCACAGCTAACCCGTGGCTGCTCTCAGAGCAGGAGCTGTTCAAGATCACACCCACGGCTCTCCGGCCGTGCAGTTCACCGGTGCAGTAGGAGGAGCTTGTCTTTGATAACACTTGAGTACTATAGTTCTGCTCATTTTGTCAACTTGAAAGCAATGTATATATTATTCTCTTACACTTGGCGATGGCTCATCAGCCACATAACTGAAGATTTTTACTTCATTAAAGAAATAGTTTTAAATGTTCAAAGCCTTAAGACTAAAATTCATGTTGTCATTTTAAATATGTAATATTATAAGTGGGCTAGGATATAGCCCCATGATAGAATATGTGCCTAACATATGTGCAAGAAAACAAGCAAATCATATATAAATACAAATGTTTTCATTACTCATTTAAATAAAACCAAGAAGCACAATTTAGTGTGCATAATTATATACAGAAAGTTTTACATAATACTTTATTGTCTATTTCCAATACTGAGCTATTTAAATTTATTCATGTTCTAATTTATATTTGAATAAATTTCCACAAGAAAATATATATTAAGATGGATACTACTGTGTATTCCAACAAATCCCAACACAGGAAACCACCACTCCCCAAGAAATAAACTGCCACTTAATCAGAAAGTAACTACAAAAATGCTTACATTTTAATTGTTTTTTTCTTGAACTTGTGATTCAATGAATTCATTGGTCCATTAGCCATTATTAATTATTACTCTACTGTCAAACTTTAGCTATAACTTGTATAGCACCTTAGTGTTGATACACAAAACCATTCTAAGTATCAGTCATTTGATGAACTATGCTCTTTAGTATTAGAAAATGAAAGATAAATGAAAAATCTCAATTCGGTATCCCACGTTCATAAGGGTGAGTCATCTGAAAGTGAAGTTAGTTTGCACAGTACAGAGTGTCTTTAGTGTATAACAGAATGTGAGCTGCTGGCCAGGTGTGCTGTGCCACCCAAGTTCCAGATAACAGCCAGCCCAGCCTTGATCGACACGTGTATAAGCACTGGATTTGTATTAGTCAGCTTTCCTTTGTTGTAACAAAGTACCTGAAGGTAGATATCTTTTTTTTTTTTTAAAGACAGGGTCTCACTTTGCAGTTCAGGTTGGTTCTGAGCTCACTATATAGCCCAAGCAAGCCTGGAACTCAGCAATCCTCCTGTCTCTGCCTCCCGAGTGCTGGGATGACAGGCGTGAGCCGCCACGCCCGGCACTGTGGTATGCGGTATTGATTGTTGGTGGGCGTGAGTCTCCACGCTCAGCATTGTATGTGGTTACCTGGGATCAAACTCAGGACCTTGCGCTTGCGAGGCAGGCACTGGAACCACTGAGCTAACCCTCCAGCCCAGAGGGTAGATACCTTAATGAGGACAGAGGTTTATTTAGTTCCTGGTTCTGGAGGCTGAAAGGCATCATGCTCCTGTTTGGCTCCACTGAGGGCCTCACAATGACCACAGCACAGGTGAGAGTTCGCACCTGGCAGGACGGAAGCCAAAGATGGCTTCAAGGTCAGGCATAATCTTTTACACAGCTCACTCTTACAAGACCTAGTTCACACTGCAAGACCAACAATAGCTTTGTCTGGAGCAGTGCCCCAGTGGCCCACTTGCCTCATGGTAAGTGCCGTGTAGAAGGTTCTACCGCCGTTTGATGCAGTTGCACTTATGACCCGGCTTCTGTCAGGAGAACTCGTGGAAGACATACTCACCTCATCCAAAACATAGCACGGGTCGTTTCTTCCATACCTAGAGCACTATCTGTGAACGGTATGGAGTAAACGGCTGAAATTTCTTTGTTGAAATGCTTTTGAAGTAACACAGTATTTGTAATGAAATGTACATTTCTCTTGGGGTACTGTTTTTGGGATTATGTGAATTTCTTTAGTGTAAAGCATCTGTCTCAGGTAGTGAACATCAACATTAACTTATCATTGTCCTAACATGCTAATACTATTATCTATCTCTATACCTACACATACATAATTTGCCTCCCTATAAATTACTAAGGTTTAAATCTATGTCCTGTGTAAGGAGTTTTACTGTCTTTGAATTTTGATCAGACACCATCGAAACATCATTCTGCATGATCTCCTTTTGCACAGAGCCTACCGTGGTTCTCCATTTGTTTCTGTTTTCCTTGAATAGGGACTCCTTCCCATCCGTCTGGCCCTGAGATTTGCAGCCTCACTGGTTTGTAGGAGTGCAGTGCACCCATCTGTCCATCTTCAGTCCACCATTTAACTCTTCTAGATCCGTTCCTTTTTCTTATCTTCAACAAATGTGTGCCGAACACCAACTGAATCCCAGGCAAGAAGCCAATGGAGGTGGACCCACCACCCACGAATGAGACTGACTTTTCCAAGCCAAAGGGCTTAGAATCCACACGCTGGATGAAGGCGATGTGAAAGGTTGTCATGGTAACAAAGATGATTGAAACATTCTCTCATTCTGTGATTGTTCAAGGTAGGAGGAAGCCATGTTGACAAAGATAAGCCAAGACGTGCTTACTGGTGTCTTACATCACAAATTTAAGTTTTCATTTTTGTATTCACAATTTCACCACAGTTCTCAAGGTACATTTTTGTAACCCCTTTCAGTTCGAATCCCTTACTCTGTAAAGTCTCTCCCAACTGCTCTCTTCTACTTGACTCTCTGTTGTAATTGTATCTGCATCGCACAGTTCAATCCGCTTGTTTTTAAGGGGTAGAGCAGCAGGGCGTGAGAACACAAAGCCGAAGTGCCCCAGGCTCCCCTCCGCCTTCTCTTTGCCTCCCCGGGTGCTGCACTCGTCCACCCCCTTCCTCTCTCTGAGGAGATCGTGGCCCCCGCGCCAGCGAGCCTCCTCCAGAGCCCCAGCAGCACAGCGCAGAGCACACCCAGCTCCATAGCGTCGTCCCCGATCAAGCAGGACGTGCTCCCTGGCATTCTGCAAGCACATTACCTTCTCCCAACACAGGAAAACAGACTCACGGGTAAATTTGTAAAACTTTCCACATCATTTGGTTCCTTTAATAGCAAGGGCCACTGACTAGGGTATGGGCAGGATGCGGCAAGACACGCAGACGAACTCTTCCAGAAGTGTGACAAAATCTCCACGCATCTTATCCCTGTACGCATAGGCTTTGTCATTATTTTCGTACCAGATATTAAAAATTAATTTGTAACCATGGACTTTAAGAAAGTTAATGCTTGAAGATTTTCATAGAGCCAAGCATGGCGGCACCCACTTGTAATCCCAGCCTTCTGGGAGACTGAGGCAAGACAACTTCAGAACCTAGCAAGAACTTTTCTCAAAGAAAACTAGTACAGACCGGGCGTGGTGGCTCGCGCCTGTCATCCCAGCACTCGGGAGGCAGAGGCAGGAGGATTGCTGAGTTGGAGGCTTGCCTGGGCTGCATAGTGAGCTCAGGGCCAGCCCAAACTACAAAGCGAGACCCTGTCTCAAAAAAAAACTAGTACAGGCCAGGTGGCTAAGAACATGGGTGGGCAGGAAGGGCCTGGGTTCTTCCCTAGTCATGCAAAACAAACCAAAAACCCAAAACAAAATCATATACAAGATCGTCTTATACCAACAGATTGTGTATAGTCAAGTTCTTTGTTCAAAGCGTAAATAGTGTAGGTTTAATAGTTTTATTATTTTTCTGACCCTACCTCTTCATTCTTCAAAGTTAATTAACTTAGAGTAAACTGAACTTTTTCCCCAATACTCATGAAATATAATGGGGACTACCTTTAGAACTGTAGTGAAATTATGTGCAGTGTGAGTTCAAAAAGTTCTATTTATGCCAGCCTTGGTATCCTCAGCTATTAGATGAGTAATTTCTTCACTCTTTCAGGCCTCTGTTTATTCCTTCAACAATGGGTTGAGGATTTTTAGAAATCAGGTTGAAAGGTAAGAATGTAACAGTGACAGCACAAGGACAGTCCCAGCCCTCACGGTCTCCTGAGGCCCTTAGATAAATTACGGGAGGTGTTGTGACCAAGACGAACCACGGACACACACAGGAGCAGTACAGAGTTGTGGGAGCTGAAGGAAATGTTGCGATTTTTTTCAGCCTCAGAACCTGGCAAATTAGATGAACGAGAATACAAATGTCCCCAACTCTATGTTCAACTCAAGGTCTCCCCCACTCTTGACAGACAGCGTTTAGCTGCCCTCCGTGGAGACTCCATCGGCTGAGCCTCAGCCCGAGGGGAAAGGCTTCCTGCCCTGAGCTCATGGGGGCGCGTGGTTTTACATGAACAGTGCTTCTCCGAGCATATCTGTAAAATCGACGTATGAGAAATGTGTTTCTCATCTGAATATTTAGGAAGTCCTCGACACTGGCCCAGAAGAAGCTGATCTGGGCTCTGTCCTATGCTGTGTCCCTATGGCTCCATCATAATATAAAGAAGCATGATGAAGATTCCCTGCAAGTTTATGCAGCGTGATAACTATTACATGATGATGAATGTAGGAAGATCTGTACTATTTTTTTTTTCAATACCAGGGATTGAACTCAGGTCCTTGTGCTTCCAAGGTAGGTGTGGTACCACTTGAGCTAAATCCCCAACCCCTCTACTATTTTATGCCAGAGGGCACTGGCTTTCACTTTCAATCTTAAAAATGTTAATTTTAGACAACACAGTTTATCCATCCTGTAATTATAAGTGTATAGGGAAAAAGGAGCTGCACCGAGAAGAAAAACATTAACATAATGATGTATAGGTAGCATCCTACAGTTCTGTTTCACATGATGTAGGAAATGAAAGAAATGCTAAGTGATCAGAATCCAAAGATTTAACCATCTATGAGAGTGGCGAATACCAACTTGCCTAAGAAAAGTGATATTCTTTCACCCTCATAGAAAACACCTGCTACTAGTTAGTAGCTAGCAGATACTGTCTGAAATATTTTTTCCAAAATAAGCTGTTCTTCTTCACTGTATTTTACTTCTCAAAAGGAAAAACCACAGAATTAGTTTTATACCTCTCTTTTAAAAAGAAAAATGTATGCTTTGTGTGTATGTATGTGTGTGTTTATAGTTTAAAACACCTGAAGTCACATTTCAACACAAAGCACTTCCAAATCAAGGGGAGAAATACATAGTTCCTGGTTAAAAAGTTAAAGACTTTCTTCCAGCTCGGACCAAATACTCCCATGTGTGTTAGAGCAGAGCTGGAGGAAAGGCAGACTAGGCATAGGCTGTTCTATTAAAAAATGAGAATGAAAATGGTTAGTTCAAATTTTCCTTTTTGCTCTTTCATCAGTACATCAGAAATTGCTGTTTTCTAAACTTATCTAACATATTAGAATCTCTGTCTTCAGGATGAAGAGTTAGGTTACCTTAAAAAATAATTCAGAATTATATTTTTATTATTCAAACTTCTATGCTGCAAAAGTGACCTTCTAATTAAAGGCAACTTTAAATTCTCATATTTCATAAATTGGACATTTCTCAACATATTACAGTGTATCACTTGTCCAAAGGATGCCAGAATTTCCTAGGTACATAGTGAAGACATAAACTTTTCTTTTATAGACAAGTACTTACTGTTTTTTACATAAAATTTTACAAGTTGAGTATAGAACACAAAGTAATACTTACTCACCATTGTTAGGGGCAGAGTATGTAGCTCAGTTGTGCAAAGCCTGCCTGGCAAACCCCAAGGCCTGAGTTTGATTCCCAGCACCAAAAAAAGTCACAACTGTTAAAATTGTTTTAAAATGTATAAAATACAGGTTTGTGAAGGCACTGTCACTTATTTCAGTAGTGTTTTAAAAATGATGAGTGTTTGTCTCTAAGAAAGTGCATTTTGGTTTAATGGACTAAAACAGGGTTCAAAGTCTCATAGGTAATACACTCTTTTCTCCAAGTACTTAGGCCTCTCTGATGTGTTGCAGGGGAGAGGAAAGTCTCCCTCTCGCCCTCTGAGAGTCACTAAAAAGAACTGACGATGGAAGGTCAATGGAACAAGATTCACATCATATGAGTGTGCTCATTCACAGCAGGCATTGCAGGAAGGCCGTTGCCCAGTTAGACTCAGAACCTTACCTACCCTTCTCCACAGGAAAGGAACTTGGAGAGCGGGCGTTGCAGGGAGGTAGTAAGTGATGTCCAGGGGAGCAGCACAGGCCCAGAGGACAGACAGCAGCATGGATCCCAGTGTGGACAGGGGCCGTGACACTCCTGAGCGGTTCCTCCCTCCTGGGAAGGAAAAGGCAGGGACCTCGGCAGGAAGGCACCTTCCAAGACCTCCAGGTTCTGGGAATTCAAAGAGCTCGACAATGTGAAGCCGTCGTACTTTGGGACATCATTTCCTGAGCTTCAGTACGTTCACAACTTCAATACTTTGGTACATTTAATATACAGTTTTAAAGAGACAGGCATACTTTTACAGTTCTGAATTAGGATTACTTTACATATTTTGCCATCTTTTTGAGTAAGTTCTGAATAACTATATATAAAATAACAAAGAGCTTATTTGATATAATAGAGAAATTGATTAAATATAGGACATTACTATTCAAGTCTTTGGCTTATAAACTATATATTCAGTGTCTAATATTTTAAAATTTGTACTTAACTGACTGATTTTATCTCCACCAAAATGACTAATGAAACCAGAAACAGTTTCTTTCAGAATAAAGTTATTTCAGTTATAGTCTCAGAGAGTATCTGATATAAAACTGGCACTAAAAACAGAACAATAAGTAGCTCTTTCTAACTGAAAATGAAATTAAGGTTGCACAAGTTCAAATTGAACCTATGTTTCACTTTAGCAAAGCAAGGTGAAGTTATCTACCTGAAAATCTCCAGCATTTCAGGGGAAATGCTGTTCGTGGAAAGCACAACTCACCAGTCACAGAGTTTCCATTCCTTGTAGTTCCCAAGTGAAAGAGAAATGTATTAATATGCCAGTTTGATTTTTAAGTGATTCAGAAAAAGACTCAACAGTAGCAAGCTCAAAGCAAAACATCTTAGGTCCATTATACACTATGTCCTTACTGTAACAAAACACTTGAGGCTGAGATTTTATCTGGCTCACATTTATAGAGGGTTAAGGCTGTGGCACCAGCACAGAGGTCTCTCCAGAACAATCTTAGTGTTTTTGAAGGCAGCCCACTCCTTAGTGACCTAAGGACCCACATCAGGGCCCATTCCTATGCATTACATATTAATTCCGTTACATGATATTACATGTAAATTTTATATATCCACATGCATCCTATCACATATTGCATATGCCATATTAACAAAGAAATGTATTCTTACACATATAACTAATAAATATCTTAATATGCCTAGCTGTTACTACCTTGTACTTACTGGTATCCACCAGTAAGTAATCCACAATTATTGCCTTGTTTACTATTTGATCTCAGAGTTAAAATTAATTGATTAGCTTATAATTTTAATCTTTTTTTTTTAATTTGTCTATGTAGTATCAGCTTTACACATTAAGAGTCTGGGAAGAGGACTGGGTCTTTAGCCCAGTGGTTCCTGTGCCTGCTTTGCAAGCACAAAGCCCTGAGTTCAATTCCCGATACCAAAAAAATAACAAAACCAGTCTGGGAAGAAACCAGCCACTGACAAAATCCAAACCCTGCAAAGCCCAACACCAATGGCTGCAGACCCCGCGACACCACAGGGATCGGACTATAGAGAATATTGATTGAAACTTCCAAACACACATACTTCTTTTTTGTTGTTGTTTTTTGAGACAGAGTCTCGCTTTGTTGTTCAGGCTGGCCCTGAGCTTATTAGGTAGCCCAGGCAAGCCTCAAACTCAGCAATCCTCCTGCCTCTGCCTCCTGAGTGCTGGGATGACAGGCATGAGCCACCACGCCCAGCACTGAGGTATGAGGTATTGATGGCTGGTGGGCGTGAGTCTCCACGCCTGGTATTGTTGTATGTGGCCCTGGAGCTTGCTAGGCAGGCGCTGGAATCACTGAACTAAATCTCCAGCCCCCACATATGCATTTGATGGAGGGAAGAACAGGGCTTATAAACACATAGCGTGCTCCGCTTCACACGTAAGGGCCCAACGGTCCCAGGCGTGGCGCTGCAGGAGGGCCCTCCCGGAGCAAGCAGGGGAGACGAAGCCTTGGACACAATGGAGCCTTCGCCACAGCACTGGCCTCGGGAGGTGGAGCAGCAGCTGCGCAGAGCAGACCACTGGGATGAGAGCAAAGGCGCAGAAGCGGAACCCTCGCAGTCTAGCAGATGAACAGGGCTCAAGGCAAGAGGGACGGACGCTGACATGTCCACAGCTCGTCGTAATCAGTCGGCTCTGAAGAGCTGGGGCGTGTGTATAGCGTATAGAGCACTTTCAAGTCACTTAGCCCCTTCTCACCTCCCCTGACGCCGTCCACAGCTCTAGAAGGCCTGTGTTTCTGCTTTCTACATCGCTCCTATATTTTACTCTTTTATTCATCCTTGATTTCTGTTTTCTACTTTCACTGCTAGAGAAGCATTTCAGTTTCCATTATGGTCCCTAGTTCCACCTGTTTTCCTATATAGGACTGTCATTTCATTCTCCCTTGAAGCTGAATAGCATTCCATTTTGAATATACATCATGTGTTCTCTGTTCAGGCTGTTTCTGGAGCTTAGCTACTGTGAACTGTGTTCTGTGACATGTGTCACTATAGCATGACACTGTTCACTCTTGTGGAACAATTACAGGATATAGAGAGCTAGTTCAAATGGAGTTTCTATTTTTAATTCTTTGAGAACTATCCATACTTATCTCCACAATGACTGAACTAAAATCATATCAAAATAGACTTTTAAAAACTTAGATATAAAAATAGAAAGTTGGAAATTGTTGGAGGATAACTTAGAAGAAACACTTGAAGCCATAGCGACAGGCAAGGACTTCTTGAGTAGAACTCTAATAGCACAAAAAAATGATAACAAGAATCAACAATTGGGATCACATCAAATTAAAAAGCATCTGTGCAGCCAAGGAAAAAATCAACAGAATGAAGAGACAACCTACAGAATGAGAAACCATTTGTGAGCTCTTCTTCTGATAGAGGACTAACAATAAAGAATATTTAAAAAATAAATCTTAAGAACTTTAAAGAATTTGTAGAAGTTAATCTTCAAAAAACAAATGACCCATTAAAATATCTGCAAATGAACTGAACGGACACGAAGTACAAAGAGTCAGTAGCATATGAAAGAAATGTCCATTGCCTTTCCCATTAGGGTAGTGCAAACGGAAAGGACTCAGATTTCATCTCCCAGTCAGAATGGCTATTACAAAGAACAAGAAGCAGTAAGTGCTGGCCAGCTGCGGGGGAAAGGACCTTCCTGCATTGTTGGTGAGCTGCAAGCCAGTGCAAGGGCTGTGTCTAACCTGCTCTAGGAAGGGCGAGGAAGGGCGTGGCAAACTGGCACCTCACTGCCCTTACCCCCCTCACAGCCCACTGGAGTTACAATGCTTCTCTCAGTCCCATCCTCACATATCATGTCTCCACTTTAACAAGTGAAATATTTACCTCCAATGCATCTTAAAGTCTGTAAAATTTAAAATATACTACTGTAGCATCTGTTCCTTGCATTGATTTCTTCTGTAACAAATTATGCCCATTGGAAGCAGAAGTAAATATAAGTGCATGGATAAAATCTCTGTGGGTTGAAAGTGGAGCAAGAAATCTAAAAGGTAGAAATAAGAGATAAGGAAAACTTCTGAATATATTCCAATGCATAAAAAAAAAGCACAGAAAAAATTATATAGGAAGACTCTAGAAAAGATAAGAGCATTAGGATAAATGCACAAAAACCAAACAGGTAATTCAGCATCAGCAAGGGAGAGAACTGGAAATTCTAATAAACTTTAAAGATGATTAGCCAGGCTCTTATCAAAGAAATGCAAATCGAGGCTTTACGGGACTCCATCTTACCTGGGCAGAGCTGACAGACCGCAGTCTTCGTGCAAGCAGGAGGTTATACTGCGTCGAGATGAGCCCAGGTGCTGAAGGACACATCCACCCTTTATTTTTCCACATGCTGTGGATGAACCCTAAAACACACTGGTTGGCTCGCTGTCGCCTGGTATCCCCGGAGTATCTTTAGTTTTCCTTGAAAGACAAAAAGCACCACAGGGCTTCACAAAGCAAAGGCTCTTGAGAGTTAGAAAATACATTACCTTTCGGCAAATGGGAATAAGAAGATGGAGGCTGGCTTGAGAATTACCCTGTAGGAACTTATAAGACAGAAACTCAGAAAAAGGAGGTCTGCTCTTCTTAGTGTTATACTTTATTGACAGTTAACTATGACATTAATAAAGATGGGGCAGATGGACGGCATGTTAACCGGCAGGATATTAAAGCAAATGATACACATGAACTTACTTTCGCTAAACCAGAGATACACCCAGAAGAATATTTAAACCTGAATTAGTAGAATTAATAATTTATCTACTGCCAAAAGATTTTTCTCCCAATTGTGTGTGAGTAATGACTTCCTGTGTCATTTCCAACCTAAAAATGGCTTGATAGAACACATACTGGGCTAAATTTATCTCACAATAAGCCTACTTTTCATCAAATATTGCCCATAGAATTTTATAATCTGAGTGATTGAATTAAATCACCTCCATGAACCTAATTGTCTCTACACCATTTTTTGTTTTATTAAATTCTGTGCCTAAAAACACAAGATCTGACTATCCATTTAGTTTTTTTTTTAATTAATTTTGCTACTCGTTTTCACATCCCTGGTAACAACTGATTAAAAAATCATACCTGCACACTAAGTAGCTAATTTTAGTTCAATAAAGACTGACAAGACTCATAATCTGTTTTACGAGAGCTGATTGGAGCTGAATGTAGCTAACAGGACTTTAGTAAGTGGATAATGGGGCGTTTATCTGTGCTGGGAGAGCAACCATGGTGTGGGGTTTTCAGCTGGGCTGCTGCAGACAAATTTTAACTCGGAAGCCTGCGGTCACAAGGGGCCATTGTGTTTCTAATCGCCCTTATTAACAGAAAAAAAAGTCAAAGATTTTCTCTGGAGACTCTTAACCTGCTGTTTCCAAATAAGCTAGACAAAATCGGTCAATCTTGGGATAGGGAAGGTATTTGTTTTTATAAACAGAAATGTGGATGTTATTGTTTTCTACTCAGAAAAATTGACAAATCAAATGTGTTCTACGTATGTGCCTTAATTTTTTTTTTTATCTTAAGGGTTTTGGACCCTAAACATCTACTTACCCCATGAACAGTCATCCCATTGTCTTCGTGTGTGTTTGTTTGGTCATATATACATACAGTCCACCGAAAAAAGTATACACACTTCTGGAAAAGAACAACTTGTATAAAGATTGTAACACTACATTGATATATCCACACCAATAACCAATTCCATAGGTTTTCACATATCTGTCTTGTTAAAAATTCTGCCCTGTTCTAATGTATTTCCCAGAACATGTCACAGAGATTTCAATACTTGGCAGAGGAATTTTCCAAGTTTTCCAGTCTTGAAGATTTGTGCATGTAGCATTAGTGTGAAAGATTCTCAATAGTTGTGTGTGTGTGTGTGCGCGCACGCGTGTGTGCAAGATGGAGAGGAGACTGCTGTCACTGAATTACTCCTTGGTATTATCTAATTACCTAAATTTTCACCTTCTGCAGTCTGACCTTTCACTCCTTATTGTATCTGTCACTCACTAGCTCTGCCTTGAATATTCATTTTTAGTCACATTTATTTCAAATCTCATTTTTGAAAGCAAAATATCTCACCACTTTAAAAGTCACTTCAAGCCACTTGCCTCAAGAGAGTAAAAGATTTGGGAAGATGAGAAAGGGACTTGTCCATTTTCAAAGAAAAAGAGCACGAGACGGGCTTAAAAATTAAACAAGTCATGCAGGCTACTTTGAAGACCATTCCGGGAGGAGAAACAGACCGAATTCAGCTCCATGGAAACAAAATGCAGGAGGAGCTTCCAGCACCCGGCCGAGTGCCTGGAAAATTACCGCAGGGCTCCGGGGAAGGGTAGCGATGTCCCGGCACAGTTGGGCCACCTGTGTGTGTGCCAGTTGGCACTGACAGAGTTAGGCTCCTGGACACGAGGAGATGGGGACCCTGGTTTTCTCAGTGAGTCCATCTCAGGGGTCCCGGGGAAAGAACCCCTGTGGAGTGCAATGCTTGTGTCCTAAAGATGTGGAGAGAGAACCAACAGTCCTTGAGCAGTCTGAAGAAAAACGTAAGAAAAGGGAGATCCGGGCCTTTGGTCAGCAAGAAACACATCTAAATTTTAGTCAAGCTGTGAGGAACATTAAGGCCCCCATTGTGGTCCCCACGAGACTGGGTAAAATCAGAGCGAACAGGAGATTTTTCTAGACAGGAAATGTCATGAGGCAGAGCTACTGCTGACCGTAGGCCAAGTTCAGGTGTGAACAGTCATCAGGCAAACTCCAGAAGCAGCCCGAAACCCGTCTAAGTCACCACGGCTTGTCCCTCCCATCCCCCATCGTGCAGTTCAGTTTGACGTTAACCTGACGTCCGTGTGTGTGTGGCGGGCGGTGTCCCGCTGGGCCTCGCCGGCACGGCACAAGCATTCCCCTGTAAACTTCATCTTCACCTGGGGTCAGCCCGTGTGTGCCCTTCGATAGATAATTAGACCCTTATGTTTCATAGACAGTAATTTTTATTTTATTGTTACTGGAAGTCAGTAACCCTAATCATCTATAAGTTAGAAATAAAAGAGGACAGAAAAATATAATATATTGCTCTCTGCCTGTTTTTAAAATTTTCTTGCTATTCAGCAATGTATGCAGAGCTGCACGGAACTTGTAGCAGTGGCACTGGGAGTGTGGCTTTCGTGTGGCTTCCGACAAGCAAAGCGAGATGATAGGTGACCCGATCTCTTATCTCAGCCTTGAAAATTTGGAAATGTCCGGCTTGTTCCTGCACGCATCTTGCCTAACCCAGGAGCTCCTGGAAGACTGTCGAGGTCATTTCTTAGCTCTGACTTCCTCCCTACCTCACTCTTGATCTTACACTTCAAGCCCCATAGTCATCACCATCTCAGGGCAGCGCAGATGGAGACTCGGCCCCGAACCGTTGATTCAGTCCTTCCACAGACCGCTCGGCAAGGCGCTGCCAGCTGCTCGCCCGAGAAGCTGAGCAGACGAAACATGCAGGTGGTTAGTGGGCTCACAGGGTCGCGGCAGCTGTGAAGTTTTCTGGCCGCCATGTGCAAGCTGCAGAGCCGGAGAGCCTGGTAGTGCGGCCAGGTGAGAACCAGAGAGGCTGATGGGACTGTCCCGAGCCTAGGCCATGCCTGTGCACCCCAGACGGCCTCCGGTGTGACCCAGAGTCTGGAACTCCAAGAGCCTGGAGCCTGGTGTCCGGAGGCAGCAGCAGGAGGGGATGTGTCCACTGTTAGAAGAATCATCAGAGCCAGTTCCCCTTCCAGGGCTTCCTGTCCCCCCCAGCCCCTCACCTGTTTTAAGCACACGACATCCTCACAGGTTTGGCCAGACGAAGCACTCACCAGCTCCCTAGGAACCCCTAAGGCCTGGGAGCTGCCACCCCAAATTCACCACAGCACCCAGACCATGCCTTAGAAGAACTTACAAATGACCCAGGCAATCTTAGACCTTGTGTCGAGGCAGAGATTTGAAACATGCTTTTTCTTTTAGATTCACTTGGGCCAATCTGACACCATTATATTTTTATAAACTCAATCCTCCTCTGCTTCTTCTTTCCCTGGTCCCATTTTACCTTCATTTTTAATGCAGAGAAATGTTAGCCTTCCCTTTTTCATGGTCTCCTTTTAACAAGTGAAGCTTTTAGGGCTTTGCCTTTCTGCCACTAAAGAGTGTTATCAAGGTATTTTCCTGAATAGAAACATTCTTGTGACAAATTCTTTTGCTATTAAAATAAGCGTTTGAATTCCTTTCCATCATTTCATGTCCACTTTTATAGAGTTATTAGAGTCTGGGATATCAGCCTTAACGTGCTCCAAGCTCACAGGAAATTAATTGTATCCAAAAGCCAAATGAAAATGTGCATAACTTATTTAGGGCACCTCTTTACCCAATAGTGAGCCAATAAACACTGTAATCAGAACTTCCCTAAGGCCAAGATAGATATTTAGCTCCCCCGTTCTTTTTCTTTTGAGATTCCGTGCAGACCATAGTCCTTGCAGACATCCCAAATTCTCTCCATTCCAAAGCAGTTTCCTAACAATCCCTTTGTTTTCCAGTAATGCCGAGGACTGAACCCAGGGCCACGCACAGGCCAGGCAAGGGTCCTACCGCCGAGCGACACTGTGGCACTATTCCAGGCACCGGGCTTCTCAAGTGGGGCTTTGTGCACTGAACAAGAAAGCTAAATAGTGAAGTTTCTATGGTAGAAAACGCGAGAAAATGAGGCAGGTTGTAGGGTAGAGTGTAGAGGCTCTTCCAAAGGAGCCGTGAGCAGTGAAGGAACGCGTCTAGGGAAGACTGCTCCGAGTACAGGGCCGGGAGACGCATAAAGCAGGCTTAGCTAAGACATTCGGGAGCAGAAAGCAAAAACATGTGACAGAAGATAAAGAACAGGGCACAGTGGTAGGGCGTGAAGTCGGAGAGGCTGGCAAGGACAGGGGGCCTGTGTGGGGCTCGGATTTTTCCTAAGTCACACGGGAAGGTGCTTTTGCTGCATGGTGATCTTTACTTCATTTGTGCCTCAAGATCGCTTGGCTGTGTGGAAATTACATTCCCTACTGGCTGTCTTAGAACCCGGGGAGTCATCTCCAAAGTAGGTGTTCGCTCTCTCCAGAGTGCGCTGTCGGCTGAGGTAGCTGACGTCTCAGCCCCGGACCGGAGCGTCCGCCTTGCCACGTCCACCGCTTCTGCGCCCAGAGCACGGCCCCTCACGGACCGTCTCATCTGCGCAACAGTCAGCGGGACTTGCCCCGACCTCCCCCCACCCCGGATCTTGGGAAACGTCTCTCTGTAGACCCGCGCTGGACCCGTCATCCACCCGCTACGGAAGGAAGGTTTATAATGTATCTGAGCGTCATCGTGCTTTTGACACGCCTCTCATCCCATGACAAGCCTTTCCCCGAGTTCTTAGTGGGAGAGCTGAGAGTGGACTCTTCCGTGCTAGGGAATGGAATGAGCACAGCCTTCCAGAAAGCTCTCCTCTGCCGCTGAGGTGCAGGTTAGCTCAAGACTGGAATCATGCTAAGGAAGCTGGGAAATGTCCGCACTGCTCGGTCTCAGTGACTCCTCTGCACTGGGTCCCCTCTGTCACCCCCGCCACGTCAGCCACACAGTGCAGGGCACAGACGGTGCCCCCCTCTGCCACACAGAGGTCGGACTGCCCTCCATGGTGGGCAACCTGGGGGAGCCATGCGGTGAGGACAAGGGCATTCCGTGAGCAGAGCCCTAGGAAAGGAACCAAAAGCTAAAGCAAACACCGGCCTTGGGGTTCACTCGCACAAGCTCAGCCGCTTTCTCTGTACCCCTGAGCTGAGCGTCTGTTTCTGTTTGTTTGGCTCTTCCCTCCCCCTCCTTCCCTTCTCTTTTCCTTGAACTTTAAAATTTAAGAAATTGATTTGATTATTAGTACTGCCTCCTTCCCCTTCTAATTTTACCTGTACTTACTTTTCTGTTCTCTTTTTCCGCCCTACAATGCAGGAAGTGCCCGCATTAACTAGAACCACCAAAGGGTCCTGTCTGTGGAAACCCACTTTGAAGTTGGAGGAAAGTTTACTTTCTGAACTTTCATTCTTCTCAGGGCTAGGAATGTTTCTCAATAAATTATTCTTCTCTTTTAAAAGTCCTAGCATTGTGACCATTGAACATTTTGGAAACAATCGGGTCTTGTATCTTACAGATCTGGCTTCACTGTAGATCAAGTGCTAGTTAATGGAAACCCGGCCTAGACCTCTCACTTTTGTGAAAAGAGCCTTTTCTTATTAATAAATTTATCCGAAGTGTAGCTGTGGAAATCTCCCGGGCTTAATAAGGAATATGTGCTCTTTACCTCTCTACAAAGGATTCTTTTGGGTAAAGCCTGGAAGCTGAAGGAGGGGGCTACAGACCCGGGAAACAGTGGGGCCTGTGTAGTCCTTGCCACCTCGAAATGGTGAGAAACAGGAGACTGCTGATGAGAAAAGGTGGGCCGCTGTGACCTTACGAGGAAGAAGGGCACCACCACTGAACGCAGGGTCGTCAGAACTTAGCAATGGCTGCTTGGCTAAGAATGGTGGTCAGGAGACACCTCCAAGAAGGTGGCACTGAGGTAAGGGGGGGTGAGATGCATCCAGGCAGGGGACTGGCACGTGCCAAGGCTCCACATAAGGGGCTTCTCGGCAACGTCTGAGTGCACAAGATTGGGTGGGAAGGGGCTGCTTTGCGGAAGATGCGAGCCATTCTGAGGAGGTCAGGCTTGACCTGACACGAGGGGAAGGCTTCAGCCGAGCTCCAGAGTGACCAGGGGATGGAGGCGTTCGCGTTTGTCCAGAAGTTGAATTACTCTAGCAAGGTAAAGGGGGTCGTGTGGTTCCTTCTGTGTGACTTCTGGATTGGCTTGGGGACTGAGTGGCTGAAGGCGTTACCCCGGCTGTGCCTGCGTGGATGTTCCCCAAAGAACCCGGACTTGGCATCCGTGGACCAAGGGAAGGAGACAGCCCTTGGCGTGGGGGCAGCCCTCATTTGCCCTCCAGGTCTGTGTAAAACAAGAAGGTAGGAGAGAGGTTTCTCTGTGTCTCCTGCCCTGGACAGCGGGTGGCCTGGACCCCCGGGGCTCCAGCTTTGGACTCTAATTCCGCCTTCCGTTCTCGGGCCTCAGACTAGATCGCACCACCAGCGCCCCTTGTTCTGCAGCTCTGCTTTGCATCTCTGTGGAAAGGTTTTCTTTCAATTAAAAAAAAAAATCCTCTCTGTTTACCACCACTTCCTGAGTTTAGTGTGTCCTCTAAAGAAATGTCACACTTACAAACATTATATTCACATGTTCCACAAACACTTTGTTATGAATCTGTTAGGATATATACTTGCAAATATTTTGTTTCACTGCGTTCTGCCCCTCAGGCGATGACATGCACACATTCCTGCAAACAGAGGAGCAAGACAAGCTGGGAGAAGCGATGCCTCACTCGTTAGGGAACCTGTCAATCTTCCCGGGCGGGGCCTTTCATTTCTGTCCTTTCTTCACTCTGCCCCTCGCCTTCGCCATCGTTGTGCCCAAATGGGACCCTGCTCACTTCCTGCCTGGGGTGCTTTGCTGGAGCGCAAGGGGCAGAAACAGAGTGCGCGTGACTTACCGAGAAAGTCCACACACGGAAGGGCTGCGCGAGGCCTGCAGCATTCCGAGGAAGGTGGGCGAACTGGGCGCGGTGGTGGGAAGACGCCGCCTCCCCAGCCAGACCCGGGCAAGGCAAGTACACCGCGACGGTCCAGCCGGGTCCCTGGCCCCGGCTGAGCCTCTGGCCCTAGAGTGATTCTCCAGACGCCTCCTGCTGCCGTGTCGGGCCCCGCCGATGCCCAGGGCCGGCCACACGCAGTGCCCTGGCCGCTGTGTTTCTCGGGAAGGAAAGGCGAGCGCCCAGCCCACCCCCGCCTCCCGCTAGGCCCGTGCACGGACGGTGCGGATGGAAGCACCACGATCAGACGGGTGAAACCGTCCCCTCCAGCCTCGGGAGCAGGAGTGTCCCTGTAAGAAGCCAGCTCAGTCTCCTCGTTGTCGCCGTTCAGTCCACTGTTAGGTCTCGGGCCCGCCCCGATGTGTCGGTCCCGAGGACACAGGACGCAGGAGCGGCAGGGGCTGCACCGGCCCCCGGCAGGCGAGAAGGGCCCTGGATCTAACCTCCATTTTTCCTCCAAGGAAAGAAGAGCCCCAAGGGGTCCATTCTTTCCCATCACATCCCATTTTTTTTTTACTCAACAACTTCTCAGTAAAGACTCCAATATCCCCCCAAACATCCCATCCGTTAATGTACATTACACAGGCAACATTTTCTCTCGTTTTTATTTTGTAGCACACACTGTGGAACCGTGAGATCCTCTCACAAGTTTTAGATGTCATTCGCCCCCACTCCGTAGAGTCCAGCCGCGCCACCACCTCTCCGCAGCGCCTGCCTGAGCTCGTGCTTTCCCCACATGCTCCTCACTTGTGTCCGTGACCTTCCTCGTGACCTGCTTTAGAATCAGTGACAGGCACGAAGTCCCCGTGAGGTCACGGTGCCCCTATTGTGAAATACCACAACACTTAACGGCTCCCCGACATATCTACACCTTGTTTGATGTAAACCCCCTGAGATCCATTTCTACTTTTACTTGAAGATGTATTTTTTTACCTCTTTGAGTACACTGCAAATTATTTAGAAGCACGAGCTACGGTTTCTCGAGTGTGTCTTCTGCCACGTGAGTGCATCACACGCTCAGCCCGCAGTGTGTACATGGAAGAGCTGCGTGAACCTCTGCCTTGTGTCGCCTACTGCTCCACCCCAACAAGGAACGGGGGTTCTTCCGGCCAGCTCTGGAATTTGGCTGGTGTGCTCCTCTTCAAAAGCACTAGTTTAGGGAGAGCTTATTTGCCGTTTCCCAAGGAACACAAACGTGGCGTCACAGAAGGAGCCAGGTGAGGTCGGCCCGGGGCAACGCACGCTCGAGTGGAGACGCCAAGGTCCTGGTGACGTCAGCTCCTCGTCGGTTCTCAGGCTGAGCTTCTGCATTGCACTGTGCAGTGCTCTTAGGCCTCGCAAAGTTAAAATTGAAAACAAACAGAACTCATTTAAAAATCTGATTATTTTGTTGTCATCACAGAATGACGTATTAATTGGGCAGTAAATTAGTGTGATACCCTTGTGAACACAGACAAAACATGCCTTTTATAGATTTCACGAGACCAGAGGCCTGTGTCTCACCTAAAGTTCCCTCTTGATGCTGTCAGGAGCAGGACTTTTTTTTTTTTTTTTTGCGGTACCAGGGATAGAACTCAGGCCCTTGTGCCTCTAAGGTTGGTGTGGCACCACTTGAGCTAAATCCCCAGCCCTTAGGAGCAGTACTTCTGATGGAGTGAGCACAGGCAGATGGCATCACAGTTCCAGTAAGTGAAAGAGGGTTCCAGGTGCATCCACATGTCCTGGTCATATGAATGACAGAGGAGTATCTGAAGTTTTTAAATCTTTCCCTATGCGTAGCCTTATAAATGCGTTATTTCATTAACACCAAATCTTTAGTTGCGCGTCTCTTGTTAGCTGAGATAGTGTGTGTTGATATCTGCCTGGCCAGCCAAAGCTTTCTCCGTGTGCGTCAGCCAGGGCCTGCGAGTACATCCGGAGCTCTGTCTCCCACGGAGGATTCTGGGTATTTCCAGGTCCCGGGTCTCCCTTATCCCAGCGGCTGTCTGAGGGCTGCTAAGCACAGATGGTCCCGTCTTTCTTCGCATGTGGCTCTCCGCATTTCCTGATGCTTAGAGCTTGAGGAATCCTAAGAAAGCACAGTGTGGGAAGCTTATGTAAAGGGATTCCAAAACTGCCGTCTCCTCTCTTCACCAGAAAACTAAAGGAAAGAAAATTCTAGTTATGTCACTGAGCAAATTAAGCTCGCCTCGTGTGGAGTGGTTATAAGTAAGGGTCAAGGAAACGACTCCTGCGAAGTAGTCCTACCCAGGCAGACAGCACCCTAAGCCGCAGCTGATTTTCATCCTTTCACGGTGCTGGGTAACCGAGGTGAGGCAGGAAAGGGCATGAAGACCTTCCCGGTGGGCGTGCCAGATGTGTTGTGAGAGCAACAGAAAATATCAAATCAGTGACATTTCTTACAAATACAAACTCTCAGGGAGAACAATCAGGGAGATACTGACTCATGTTTTGCAACATACCTCATGGGACAACTGTCTATCTACGGTCACACCCGCCCTGGCTGCCAACGTCCGTGCCTTTATTTGAAGATCTGCACGTTTCCACCAGCACGCATCTCAGCTTACTGAATCACTCGTGTACATCACTTCTCAGCAGAACTACGCAGTGAGCCCTTTTCCAGAGAAATCATCAAATCCCCAGCTCCTACCACCATAGTCAGTTAACGTTAAATAAATGAAAATGGTGTTACAATATTCAGCAGTGAGATAATCAGTGAATGAGTTGGAGACCCCTGATGAACACCTCTCTTCACTAGAATACACAGAATGCATAACTGAGGAAATAGAAGATCTATTTTAAAAATCTCTTCTATGATTTGCTTAAACACCTTATTGGTTTGTATGTTTGTTGCTGAGAAAGGGTGATAGTTGGCACTTTATTTTTTAGTAAAGTCTGTGTCTAACAAAGTTTAGATATATTCCTTTTAGGGGAATAGCTTCAGAGATCTGAGTCCTGTCTTGATACAAGATTTTTGTTGAGGTCTCAAGTATGAAAGGATGAGTTCAAAAGTTTAAAGTATTATGTTGTCTGCAAAATGAAACTAAGAAAAATCTAAAATCTTGCAAAGTGTTATTACATGTTATTGTAAAGCTGAGTCACCTGGAGCTATGTGACTCAACTTGGATGCATTTTCTTCATGATCTTCGTGAAAACATTTTCTTTGATTCATACATACTTCTTTAACCCTGGAGCAGAGCATCATGAGGTGGGGCATTAGCACTGTAGGGTATGGCCAATAGCAACCTCTCCTTCTTCCCTTGTACTGAAACTCAGCACATCTGGAAATATCTGAGATGCAGTGCACTAATCACAAGAACCCCTGAATAAAAACAGACTTGATTCATAAAGAGCACACATAACAACTCAGGTATGAATGTCCCAGAGAAGATATGAGACTTTCCACAGGGGACACCTACTTCCTTTTACAAAAGCTGGTATGGATCACTCAGTGGAAGGTTCTGGAAACCCGAGTAGGAAGACAGCTCCCTGTCATCAAGTCCTCCCGTCCTAGAGGGCAATCTCAGAATGCGTTCTGCAGGGCTGGGACTAGAAGCAGCCGCTCTCTGCTCTGTGCTAGATTCTTTGGCCTCCACTGTTTCCTCTTTTTCTTTGCTTCCTCGGAGTTCTTGCCAGTCTGCCTTGTGGCTGTTGGTCCTGCTGAGCTTTCTGACTTTTACCTTTTACTGTGGAACTTCCAAAATCACAGTGAATTTGGAATTAATTTGTATCTCTACTGTGTTGCTGTGTAAAACACTTTACCTCCATTAACACTGATAAAGTAGTTTTCAGGTTCTTTTGCATTTTTTACTTATTTTCCAAGTTGGAAAGATAAACTTTTCTTCTAGCACAGTAACTAGAAAACATAGATTTTATCATTCACTTTCAAGTATCATATTATTCTGAATGGCTATAATTAAGCAGCCTTTAAGCTGAGTTTTTTAAATTACTTTAAAATTTTCTAAAAGAAAAAATATTACCCAATAGATAAAATAATGAAAAACATCATCATTATCTTATTTATAGTTGCTACTATAAGAGTTGTACTGATAGTATTGGTATGAATCTGATTTGTGAATTAAAGAAATGTTTACTGCTTGTTAGTTTTTTGAAAGTCCACGCCATCATACACCTGAAAAGATCCATTTTTACCTGTATTAAATAGAAAACATAATCAACAGGATCTGTGACTGTTTCCAGGTGACTTGCTATTGGGATCCCAGTTACATCCCTGGGTCAGTCATCGTCTTCTTTATAAAGCAGCTCCCTTCCTGTCCCCAGGGCCCAAGTACCTCTTACCCAGGACTCTTGGGCCAGGTTTACAAAAGAAGAAAAGCAGGAAAAAAAAATCTCCCCCAAAGTAATAACTTTTCCATCATTTTCCACACCCAGTTTTATTAGATCCTTCCCAAATTTCACATAGTTCCGGGAAACGTTCTTTCTTCAGTACATAGAGGCAGATGCACCATTGACTTCTACCTGCCCCTCACTAGAAGTAGATCCGGGCTCCTTGATACCTCACGGGTCCATCAGACGCGGC
>PVIC010029696.1:0-22317 GCA_004025085.1 Thryonomys swinderianus
TTATACATTAAACAAAGTAAACGAAGACATTTATTCTGTCCTTTGTTCACTAAATTTTAGGTAAATCCTTGTAACTGGTTTTTACCATCCACAGGACACTTTAAGGATAAAATGCTGGTTCTGTACTCAGTGTGTGTTTGTTTTTCAATCACCTCTTTAAAAGTCTCCTTTTTCCCTTCAGCTACCAATTTTACTTTTTCTCAGCTCCCAGCCTTCAGAAGGAAGCAATCTGTTTGTTCACACAGAAGTTAAAATCTAACGTTAAAACAGATGGATGGGCATTGTGTGTTAAGTCTTACTTTCAGCCTAGTATACGTTAAACATGACCAGGCCAAAGTTAAAGAAAAAACACTGGCAAAAGTAAGTAGGGATTAAACTTGGAGGACAGCTTCAGCCATCTCCGAAGGGACAGGGGCGAGGAGAAGAGGGCAGAGCAAGGGGAAAGAGTCCTTGGGCTAGTGGCAGATAGTCTTGCTTCTCCGCCATCTTGTTCTCTTGGAGTCCCAGGGTCCATTGCTCTCCCGCGTCCCCAAACCGATCCGAATTTCTAATCCCTTGTGAGCAGGAGGGAAACTCCAGCTCCTCGATGGATCGTCTGCCCTTATCTTCTTTCTGACATCCTCACTGACCTTTCTCTGTGGCGGTGCACAGCAAGGGTGTATGACCAAGTTCTGACAAGTAAAATGCGATGGGGAGCTTCAAGGAAAGATTTCCCTCCCCTCAGAAAGCTATCGAGTGTCACCAATCCCTAGACGGAACACCCAGACTGCTGGTGCAGCTAACTTTGAACTTGAGGGAGTTAAAGACAAAGCTGAAGATCAGAAGATAGCAGGGGACAGATGCTAAATAATGTAGTCTAGAGAAACCTTGGAACTTACTGTTTAAGACCACAATGAACTTCTTTACTGTCCATACCATTTGCATGAGGTTTTTCTGTTACCTTAAACCAAAAACACCCTAACACATTACTAGCAATGGGGAAGGCCAGTCTACTATCTTTTGGAACGTGGAAAACAAAAGGAAAACAGAAAAGCATGAACATGTCTTCTGGAATCTTAAAAATGGCAGACCACGAAAGCAGCAGGGTTTTAACATTGTTCCAATGAAAACTAGTCTATCCTCTTTGGCTCACACTGCTCTCAGGTTTCTGCATTACTTCTTTGGTTTCTAAGTAGAGCACAAATACAGCTGGAAAGGATTTTCGTCTTTTAAACAAACAGCTCCATTTTCTTCTACCTGGAAGCATTATATTCATATCTAGTGCTCTGCCATGTGTCATAAAACTTGCCTTCATCTGTTTTGTAAAATTAGACCTACTGTGTAAAGTTAGGAATGTAAAACTGTGGTAAATATAAAATACATTAACTTGCTGGGTATGGTGGCTCATGCCTGTAATCCCAGCACTTGGAAGGCAGAGGCAGGAGGATTGCTTAGTTCAAGGCTTGCCTGGGCTACACAGTGAGCTCAGGGCCAGCCTGAACTACAAAGTGAGACCCTGTCTCAAAAAAAAAAAAAAAAAACTCCCTACATGTATGTAAAGTATTGGTTATACAGTAAATGACCAATTTATTATTCAATGTAGAATTATACACAAAGGTTTTTAGTATTTTAATCAGTATAACGATGTGATCTTTCAGAATTACGTCAACCACAAAAGAGGGTTGGATGTTTTTGAGTATTTCTGGCACTTTTTAACAATTAAGCACCATAGGTTAGACCTGCCCAGAGTCTCATGCTTAATGAAAATGCTTATTGGGTGAGTTGCTCCTTGTTTAAGTATCATCAGTGACCTGACTAATATAACTTTCCCTGTTCTACAATAAAAAGGGGTACTTTTAGATATCAGAATAGCATTGACTCAAAATCAGTGACAAAATCAGGGAAGACAGGTTAGAAGAATGGAGAGCTAGATGAGAACGCAGGAATCTAAAGGCAGCCATGACTGAAGGTGTTAAAGAAAACATAAGAAGACAATAGGCAGGAATGGCTGTAGCATGGCCACCAGCACAAATGTGGTCACGGTATGAAGTGGAAGTGGAAGTTCAAATGGCACATGGGTAATGAGGCAGAAATGGGAGCCAGGAAAAGGAGGCAAGAAAAAGTGTATCAAGATCAAGAAGAGTCTCATGAACGTACACAATAAATAAAACCTCTGAAGCCGAAGGCTGACTGCCTGGGAGGCAGAAGGGACGCAGGCTAGTAGATCTGGACTCCTTGAGAGGCCGCGGGTTTATGCACACAGTGACCATAGCCATGTTACTTCTTGGTGGGCCTGGACAATGCTAAAACAAGCATCATAGGCAAAATGGACCTTAAAGGAATTTACTCCATCACATGCTACCAGCAGGCGCATGTCATATCAGTTATCTTTTCAAAAATATACAAAATATCAACATCTATTGTAAAGATAAAAGAAATTTCAGGGCCAGATTAACTTCCAATAATGACCTAGAGTGGTCCAAGGTGTCATTAGTGAAAAATAACCTTCAAGTTCCTCTGTACTCAAAGATAACTTGTATTGCTTATATTATATAAATTTCCTTCTAAAGAAAACTATTCTAAAAAGAACTTCTAAAACTATTTTAAAATGTTCAGCATCCCACTGTCACTTTGTATAAAAATTTTCAAACCAGGGCTGGAGACTTAGCTCAGAGGTTCCAGCGCCTGCCTCGTAAGCACAAGGTCCTGAGTTCGATCCCAGTAACCACATACAACAATGCTGGGCGTGGAGACTCACGCCTGTAATCCCAGCACTCAGGAGGCAGAGACAGGAGGATTGCTGAGTTCAAGGCTTGCCTGGGCACCATAGTGAGCTCAGGGCCAGCCTGAACTGCAAAGCGAGACCCTGTCTCAAAAAAAAAAAAAAAATTCAAACCAAAGGACACTTTTTACAAATGTTCATTACTTTATACATTATCTGTGACCTACTATCTATTATACATGATCTTTGACTTGCTTTTCTTGCTATGGCAAATGTACACTTTGAACTAACCCAGTAGTTCAATCAACTGAGGCCTCTTACCCTCCGCCCATCTGCTTTACTATCAATGGGATAGAATGGAATTGCTTCCTAAGCTAACTGGCTTTTTCAAATGAACTCAGAAAGAGGTGAACCCCAAATTCTTCTGATGGCCAATGGAAAGCTTACACCCTGTTACCTGACAAACCTGCTGTTACTTTTAACAGTATGTTTACTATCACAAGAAGTCATTCACTCTGTTGGGGCTAAGACTCTCACTAAGGTAGGGCAGAATGCAGTGGTCTAAAAGATTGGTAAACTATCTTACAGGAGTAAATCTGGTTTTAGGAAATATTACAGATTCTGATCATCCCAAAGTAAACACCAACACAGGCAATGTCTGTGTTTGTTCAAGAAACCTAGTGAAAGGACTACCCAACCACATAGTTTAATTTCTAATCTCCTCACGGATTTACTAATTTAGATTGTTCAATATTTATTAGATTAATGCTATGATATCACAAAAACAAGATTTTGACTCTATAGAAGAAACTGCACACTACACAACTCTATCATCCAGAATATGCAAATAATCTCTTAATATTTTTATAGGTTATTTTCTGTGGTTTTAAATATACTTGGGAGTCATGCAGTATGAAATTCAGTGTTCTGCTTTTCAAACTGAGTACTATAGCTATCAAAAATGCTCTGAAAAGATTCATTTAACTATTTCACTATTGCTAAATCTATAGGTTGTTTTTTATAGTCCATGTTTTTAATATTCCAAAAATACAACATAAAAATATTTGTACATACATTATTTTTTTTCTATTTATGCTGTAAATACATATTCTTACCAGATTCTCTAGCACTAAAATGATCAAATGGATTTCCTTCGGCATCTGGGTTTAGTAACACCATTTCAAATGAGATATCTTCCACTTGAGGGGTCTCTGTGCCATCTTTGCATGTGTACTTGTCTGCATAAAACACATGCCACGTTTGTGGAGATGGAACCTGGGACACCGTCAGATTATGTTCAGTCTGATTCATTGTCACTTTAAAGAAAAAGAAAATAGCAACCTTTCAAAGTCAAATAATGCTTTTATTGTTTTAGTTATATGATTAATTTGGGATTAGAATTCTTTTTGTCTTTTTCCCCCCTCAGAAATCTAAGCACTGATACAGTACTGGAATAGGCATACAAACTGGAAAAGAATTAAAGTCAGAATCTCTACAAAAATACTATAAAACACTACAAATGAGCAGTTTCAATTTACTTCTAAATATTTTAAAAGCCTCCAAATGTAATATTTAAAAACATTTTACTATGTTAAAATCTATACAAAATTTATCATTTTAACCATGTTTAAGAGAAGACTATGGCAGAAAGCTCATCCAGTGTCTTGAAACAATTACAGCCACAGTTGTTAAAAGCTGAATTAATTTAAAATAGAGCATTTAATGAAGAAAATAAATGCTGCCGTATATCTAAAAATATATATACACCAGGTAAATGGCTTTAAAAGATTTTCTAAATTTTTTTTTTTTTCCTTTTTGAGACAGGGTCTCGCTTTGTAGTTCAGGCTGGCTCTGAGCTCACTATGGAGCCCAGGCAAGCCTCGAACTCTGCAATCCTCCTGCCTCTGCCTCCCGAGTGCTGGGATTACAGGCATGAGCCACCATGCCCGGTTTGAAGACTTTTAGTAAGAGGTTAATACTTTAACAGTAACTGATTCAAAAATAGGGTTGTTATGTGAGACTTACAATTACATAGTCAAGACTTCATTATATAAAGGTTCTGCTGTGATGCTCTTTTATCACTAGCACAATATAAAAATTCACCACTGTATTTTTAACTATATTTTTTTCAGTGCTTCATTTTAAATTATGTGGATTACATCAAACAGAAACAATAGTATGATTAAAAAGTGATTCTGGGCTTTAGTTTTCATCTCGCTGTCTTTTTTTTTTTAATTGTTATTGGCACATCATGATCACACTCAATATTGAGAATTTGTACCAGTATATGACACAATTTAATTCTCATTTTTTCCCATTCCCCTACCCACCAGCAAGCCTCTTGACAAAACTCTGTGTTTACCGTTTTGGAGACAAAAGAGTATGGGCACAGCATGTGTCGTCTACACTTGTATAATTAGTGTCTCAAATACTAACAAATCTGAATGGCAGAGAATGGTGTTGAATAGATAAATGCCTAGCTGCATTATGAAAAGAAATAATACTATTGACCAAAAGACACAGAATAAAATACTAACACCTTTAAATGGCTTTTATTTTTTTGGTGGTACTAGGGATTGAACTTGGGTCCTTGTGCTTCCAAGGTAGACAGGGTACCACCTGAGCTAAATCCCCAGCCCTTAAGTGATTTTTAAAATATACCAAATATACAAGAGACGTTATATGCATAAGATGTAAACAGACAGTATCAAATGTTTTCTATACAGTATTACACGTGGCTCCTCCAATGGTTCAGCTTAACTGAAAATTTGATTGGCTTGGAGCTGCCCAGAGGGTGCAGGAGCACACCTCTGGCTGGTCAGGTGGTCACAGAGGTATGACCTCAGGTTCTCCATCTAGCCCGGGCCCTGTCCTCTGTGGCACACCCTCTCTTCACTGTTTCTGGGCTGCCACCAACCAAGCAGCTTCACTTAGCCACGCCCTTTTGTCAAATTTCTACCTGGTCGCTAACCAGTCGACCACAGCAGGGGTCCACTGATTAATCGGAAGTGGGCAGAGAGGTCAGAGAGGAGAGCGTTACAGGAGCCCTCTGTTTCTAGCCCATGTACTGCCTGGATGGTGCTGCGGTTCCTCATGCAGGCAACACAGGAAGAGGAGAGGATGGGGGACACAGGGTGTTCAGTTGGAACTCAAGGGTGTAAAATTTTATCTTAAATGTGTACGACAGTTGGATGAGCAAATTGGTATAGGAAGGTGAACAGTGAGCATCTGTACAAGTTTCTGATAAATTCTGAAGTTCAGAGCTGAGGTAAGTAACTATGGAACTGTCTCTGATATCTGAATCTAATCTTCCGGGCCTCTTTTTTTTTGCTTTTTTTTGAGACAGGGTCTCGCTTTGTAGTTCAGGCTGGCTCTGAGCTCACTATGTAGCCCAGGCAAGCCTCAAACTCAGCAATCCTCCTGTCTCTGCCTCCCGAGTGCTGGGATTACAGGCGTGAGCCACCACGCCCGGCACTGTGGTATGTGGTTTTGATGGCTGGTGGGTGTGAGTCTCCACGCCCAGCATTGTATGTGGTTTCCGGGGATCGAACTCAGGATTTTGCGCTTGCGAGGCAGGCGCTGGACCCACTGAGCTAACCCTCCGGCCCTTCCGGGCCTCTTTAGTACACTACCAATGTCATCCTACAAACCTAGATAACAGCCACAAATGATGACAAGGATTGGGAACCTCTTTTACTCTTTCTGGCCGGCTCTCTTGAGGGAACAGCTGCTGACATACCTAGACGTTGAGAAATGCAAATATTTTACTGGACTGAGCTAAAAGGGCCTACTGTGTCCCTTCATACAGAGTCCTTGAAAGGGCGAAGGGGAAGGTTTTTACTTTTTCCCACAAATGATTCTAATTCCTCTTGTCTCCTATAATGAGTTAACATAACAAAAGGTATTATAGCTAGAATAACACAGACACTTCATTTCTACAGACACTTCATTTCTAGATTATAAAATTTTGCACACCTTTTACTCTTAACAGCTAATACCCTAATGCAGCAGTGGCCAACTTATGGCATGTATACCACAGTGGGCCATTTACATCATTAAAAGTGCTGAAAGTTTTGGCAGCCCTGCCCTGATGTGTAAGATAATGCTAAAGAGAAGAAATGAGAGAAGATTCAAGCCACCAGATTAGGATAAAGCACAGCCTCTGCAGAGGTGAGTCTCGAGGTTAACAAATGATGTAGTGACCTTATTTTGTCACCAAACGACCAAGTCTCATGTTCCAAAGACACATTATAAAACAATACTGGACTCAGTTATGCAAGTAACCCAGGCAATACATGTTCAGTATTCAGTCCAGGGCCAGCACCCAACACACACTGAACAAAGGTTTTTCTCTCTATGAGCCCGCTAGGTAAAAGTGTATCTGTTAGGAACTATGCAAACTGTAGATTCTGAAGGAAGGAAAGGATTCCTTTGTAAATTGTCTGGATACTTTAAAAAAAAATCTGATGGAAAAAAGAGGAAAGATATTTGATCTTTTGAACAAGTCAAAAGTTAATTTCCTTAAAATTCAATTTAAAATATACTTGACATTTATAGCTAAATGGATGGACTTTGAAGCTATACTCTTAAGGGAAAGAAATCAGACACACATTTCAATACTGTATTGCTTCTCTGATGTGAGAAACCGAAAGTGGAAATAAGGACTGAAATGTATAATGGATGTCGGGATATAGGAAGAAAGGGTTCAAATGGGAAGGGGAACAAAGGAGGAGTGAAGGAGAAAGAAAGGAAGGAAAAAGGGAAAAGGAACAAATAGGTGAAAATGGAAGGAATGGCAGCTTTTGTACACAGGGAAGAGGAAGGGCTTGAGGAGGAATGGGATAAAATAAAATGTATTAAAAAATTAAAAAATAAATTGTATTTGGCAAAATGTGATCAAAATGTATTGTAAAAACGTGATATAAGCTGTCATGAAACATTTTGGTAGGTACATGAGTATGGTCCTGTACTTCAACATTAAGGTAAAAACAACAGATGTAATGGTCCAAGAAAAAGAATATATACTCACTTGTCAACTGAGCTCTGGAGAATTTTTCACTGCAACTATAAGCATGATTGTTTTCCTGCAGCTTTAGCCACTCTTGGGCTTGGAAGAGGTACAGTTTAGCTTCTTTTCCAATAGCGACTGCTATGTTGTTGATTCTGACACACAGAAGAGCATGGTCACCTTGACATTAAAACAACAATTATCGACTTGTTTGATTTTATACAGTGCTAAGAAGGTAGGACGATTCAACACCTACTGATCAAAACAGATGTTTAAAAAACAATTTTCTGTATCTCACTTAACTAGATCAATCACAATAGAACAATATTGCATTCAGATGGAAGACATTATTCAAATTGACATGTGATACATCCTTATAATTCAGCTGTCAACTGCTAAAGTTCCAGTGAATAACAGAAACATCTTGGTGTTTAGACATTCTACAGAATTCTTTTCTCATTTTACAACCACTCCACACATTTTCTACAATTTTTTCATTACCTTTAGAAATTTCCTGAGTTTGTTTTTAATAGCATGACTATTAAAATTTAATTATGCTTTTAATGTGAAAACATATACCTAATTGCATTTGGAGATACACACTTTACACCTGTAACAAAATTTATTTCTGTAAGACTTACAAAAGAACTTTCACACTGATGTATGTTAGGTGATTACCCACTGTACCATGAGCATCAGGCGGGCAGTGTGTTTGTTTATATACCGAGGGTCCTGAGCTGGGCAGGTGTCATTTCCACTTAGTTTAATTCTTGTGTTGAATAAACCTGATAAAATTACCTTTTTCATATTTCCTGTTATATTATCTTATAAAAGTCAATGAAAAATGTATTTTGCATCATTTTGTATATAAATAACTGGATTGGTAAGTGCTTAATACAGAATGGCCTTGATTGTACAAATGAAGTTAAGACTCAGAACAAAAATGGCAAAAAGTAGCAGCCTCTATAGGGAAAGGAATGCTCAGCTGTATGGAAATATAATTATGTGTCTTATAATATAGAATCTGCCAAAAAACGCATACACACTTCAGCAGTTTGCTGTACTGATAAGGTCTGCAAACTAACGATTACCACATTGACCATCTCTTCTAATTGTAGAGGCCAAAGCAAACTTGTATTAATTTCATAATGTCTAAATAAATTTGGTATTAAAATACATATACAAATTTTTATTTTCCCATGTGTATATTTGTTGGCAGACTGTATATACGAGAGAGAAAATATAATTAGGACACTCTATCTGCAGGCTGCCTGGAAAAATCTGGATTTAGTATCTGTTTTCCTTTATGTTTCCCAGGAAACTGTCATGAATTTGAGAGTGGTCGTCTCTCTACTGATTATAAGGAATAACTTATGTCATAACTTCCACTTATCCTAGGTTTTCCAGCACTGTTCAGACTTATTATAGTGACATTATTATCACTGTCAAAATTACAGTGAGTTAAGAAACTGAAAATTGTACAAAAATAATACAACTACTTCAAGGGTTCCTTCATTCAACCGATCAACACTGAATTTTAGAAAACTAGGTTTCATTTATTTTCTTAGCTGTCTTAAAAACTTTTTTCCCTCCCTTTACACTTCCATTTCTGTAATTTCCCAATATTGTAAGTTTGCTTCCCACACCAAAACAGTTTCTCATTTCCATGACCTTTCAGGAATCCTTTCTAGAAAATAAATAAGTAAATAAAAAATCCTTTCTATGATATACTGACCTTCACAGTTACACTTCAATGCAACTAAAGACCTTATAAACCAAAGATCTTAACTTTATCAAGAAAAACAATAATTTGAAAGACAGTACTAGTCAAATTAAGAGTATCAAGAAAAACTGACACGAGGCAGAAATGAACTGCAAATCAATTCAAGGAGAGCATGAAGACTGATTTCAGTGGGGCCAAAGAGAAAACCAAAAACGCAATTTCCAGAAAACTACACTTCCACAGACTTCCACCAAGGTAATTTTAGGTTTCACGATCCAGAGTAAATTGAAACACGCTGGAACCAAAGAAATCGAACTGTTCTGCCAGTAAGGGCGATCTGATCACAAGGTCTGCTCCCAGTAGGTTTTATGAAATGAGGGTAAGAATGGAACAGCAAATCTAAGTCCCAGGCGTCCGTCCACATGGGAACCACTCTGCCTGAATGTTGACAGTTTGGGGAGTCACAATAGGGCAAACGATACTTCTTTGGGGGACGGATCTCGAAAGCCGCAGCAGACCCGTGCCTCGGGTATCCACTTGCCCGCGAGGGCTGAGGAAACAGAAACTGGTTTGCAGGTGCACGAACCCTGCAGAGGGTGCTGGCAATCGATGCGTCCTGCGGTGCCGGGAGCCTGAAGGCCAGGTGAGGTCGCGAAGCTTCGGACCGCTCGACGTGGCAGGGAGGGGCTGGGCGCCGCCGACCCGACCTCCCCGAGGGGGGCGGGAGGAGGGACCCGAGCGGGCGCCAGCTCGCCGCTCCCGGCCCCGACCTACCGTGGAACTCGAAGTGGCCGATGCTCTGGCCCTGAGCGTCTCGGGCAGCGGCGCTGCTAAAGCTGCCTCGCAGGGTCTTGCCCTGGGTGCCGTGGGGCCACCAGCCGCACGCCAGGGCCACCGCCAGGAGCCACTGCACCCCCATCGCCCGCCTCCCGCTCCGCACCGGCGCCCCGAACCCTAACAGTCTGCGTCTGTCAGCCCCACGTCGGCAGCCGGGGGAGGGGTGGAGCCAGAGCTGCCGGGAGACTGACAGCCAATGAGGAGAGCCATTGTTCCACGAGCCAAGTATATTCACCAGTAAGAGACCGAGGTGGGCGGGAGGCGCAGATCGAGTGTCCCATCACTCCTTCGCCTTTTGGCTAGTTCCCGCCTTTTTTCCTAAGGAGAATCGAGGGGATGTTGCTTCAGGTTGCGGAAAACTATCATCCTCTAGGCTTGGGCGCGGCATACTGCTGCGCATGCGCAGACGTGCCGGTTTGGTTTGGGTCCTTGGGTAGATTGCGGAATTCTGCAGGAACTAAGAAATGGTAGTTCCACTTCTTGTCAAGACAGGAAAATGTCCACTTTAGTGTCATTTCGCCTGTCTAGAGTTTAAACATGACTTTTCTTGGCTTCAACCGATTTTTTCCATTCTCATTTCCCTCTCTTTGAATTAAATTTTCACCGTGCAGGCCTGACATCCAGGAAGTGTAGGGTCCCTCCTTAATTAGGCCCTCACATCCAATAAGTATTGAATATTTTTTGGCTCCTCTTCTGGCCATTGTAGGGAGCAGGAGCAACTCCATATTCAGAGCCTCACTTAGCTGGCCTATGACAACTGATCTTCCAGCCTGAATTCTAACTTAGTGGCATCCATCTCTACCTTACAGCCCCAGAAAGCTTTACGTAACAATTAGTTATATCTTCTTCCTTCAAAGACCCTCACTGTTGTTAGTGCACAACCCAAACTCTTGGGATTACAGCTCTCAAACCTTTCACATTCCATCCTTGGACTTCTCATCTCTGTCTTTACCACTGTCAGTTCCATAAATACAAGAAGTAGCATTTCTGGTGAGGCCTGCACCATTTGCAAATTTTTTAGCTGGGATATTTCTTCTTGTTTGACCACTCAACGTCTATGTCACCTTCTTCTTCCTACTATATTCTTCTTTCCCCAGCCCACTTTAAGGAGCCTTTTTCAAACTCCCAAGGCTGTGATAGATGCCGCTAGGACCAGAATCCCTTATTTCCCTGTCAGGGTCCCCAGCACACTACACTGTACATGATTTATCTAAATTCTTCATTACATGGCTGGTCAGAGACAATGCCTGCAAATGAAAGCGGATTCAGAATTATTGCCTGATTTAATATATATGAGTTATTATCGTTCAACAAGCTTTTATGATACATAAGCAAGTTCTCTCAATATACTTCAGCCCTTAGAAAAAGAAATCAGAATACTTCCTCTTCTACTTAGCATTTTCAGTATCTCTGAACAGGTTAAACTGAAGGTGTTAATGTTTGGGGACTTCAGTTGGACTAAGCTGAGCATGACACACAACTGTAATCCCAGCACTTGGGAGGCTGAGAGGAGAGGATCACCATGAGTTTGAGGCCAACCTGGGCTACATAGTGAGTTTGAAGTCACCCTGGGCTCTGTGCTACATAGACTGAACTACATACCAAGACCCTGTCTTAAAAAAAACAATAAAAAATTGTATTAGTTTTTTTATTAAAAAATTAATACAGCTTAACTAATTCAGTCAGAAGTATATAAACTAAAAAAATTATTATTTTCTCCTTTACTTGACCATGTCTAATACCCAAAAGTGATGCTCGTTAATAGTTAATGTGGAGTCCTCCAGACAACCCTTTATAAACATACATGTTGAATTAAACTTGGTCTTAGAGTTCCACCAATATTTTGAATTCTTATATAGAGTACTGAAACCTAACTTACTGTATAAACAATTTGCAACCTAAATAGGAGCATATCCTTCTAACAAGTAATAGTCTCAGGCAATCACAGTATGTGAATTTCAGCCAATCCCACGTTGCCACCCTGAATCAGATTCTATTCATCTGCCTCAGATGCATGGTCCGACCAGGCCTACATAAAGCAAACTCGGAGCTTTGGTGACCAAGCAGTTTCAAAATGTCACTTCCATTTTATTTTTCCTAGAAATACTGTCTGCACATATTGCTGGGGCAGGCTCTCTGAATCATTCTATTCTGAATGCTGCTCAATGTATAAATTCTTCTTTGCTCAAATACACTTTGATAAATTTAATTTGCATAAAGATTTTTATTTCTCCTTGTCATAGTATTTTCTGCAAGCCAAGGGCAGGGAGAAAAATGTGTCCTGAAGGAAAAACAGAACATGGATACTGTGAGGTCTTCTCTTTTGTCTCTTGCCTTTCTTTTCCTGACCAGCTTTGGGGTTTTTTGTCACTAAAGACAAGCTTTTGGGTTCTTTAATTCATTTGAAAGAACATAGATACTAAGAAGTACTAAATAAGTAGGTTTTCAGAGTTCAAGAGAAAGTAGGTTGTACTAGAGCCTTAGTACAATTTGAAATATCAAGAAAGGGCTTTAATTGGCCTCAGGTAAGCCAAATGCCCACCCTAGCACCTGGCCTGGCATGGACCAACATGATGGATAACAAAGACTAGGTGATACAGGTTTTAAAAATGTATAAGTATCCATTTCAAATATTTTGGTTCTTATTCCATGATAGCACATTCTTTTTAAAGGCTATATCAATCCACTGTATTTTGAAAGTTGGACAATCTCATGCACATTTAGATTGCATCTACTTTTTTCTAGTTAAGATGTCAAAGAATTTTTCATGTTACTACCTTGTCCTCAAAAAGTTTTCAACATACAATAGCCCCACATATATTGAGTATTCCCATTATTTTTAGGCTTTGATAAAATATTATGTGGGGGAAATGTAATTATTTATCATCTTAACAACATTTACTGATCATTTATACTTATGTGAGGCATCAGGGGTGGGGATTTGGAAATAAAAATAAAATAAATCAGAAATAAAAGCTGCTACCTTTGGGCCGGAGATTTAGCTCAGTAGTTCTGGTGCCTGTCTCGCAAGCACAAGGTCCTGAGTTCAATCCCCAGTAACCACATACAATGCTGGGCACGGTGACTCACGCCCACCAGCAGTCAGTACCACATACCACAGTGCTGGGCGTGGTGGCTCACGCCTGTAATGCCAGCACTCGGGAGGCAGAGACAGGAGGATTGCTGAGTTCAAGGCTCGCCTGGGCTACATCAGGCTCGCCAGGGCCAGCCTGAGCTACAAAGCAAGACCCTGTCTCAAAAAAGCTGCTACCTTCATGGAGCAGAGACAAAGAAAGGTAAGATGGTTCTGCAGCAACAGGGTAGAACTTGCATTTTCAGTTGGGGTGGTCAAGGAAAGACTAGTAGGTTGACATTCAAGCAAAGATTTGAAAAATTAGGGTAAACACTAGGCAAACATCAGAGGAAAAGACTTCAGGGTCAGGGAAGTAGCCTACCTAGGCATTTCATGAAAGACTAAGGAGGACCTGGAGACAGACAGAATGAACAAGAGAGAGAATAATAAGATAAGGTGTGAGGGTAGGATCTGAGGAAGATCCTTATCATGGCTGCAAGTAGGTTGTGCTGCCTGTAGTAATATTAACATTAAAAGCTAATTTTTTCTATTACAACTCCCATTTCCACAATGCAAAAATTTAAGTAAGGAAAAGGCTTAAGTGCAAGACTGAAAAGAAGCCACTCATTCAAACCTCTGAACGCCAGCGTATCTAAGTGAAGGATAATCCAGGCAGGTACACATGCTTAAAAAATATTTCTGACTCCACTTGGGCCAGAGATTTAGATCAGTGGTTCCGGCGCCTGCCTCTCAAGCACAAGGTCCTGAGTTTGATCCCCAGTAACCACATACGGTGTTAGGCACGGTGATTCACGCCCACCAGCAATCAATACCACACAACACAGTGCCAGACGTGGTGGCTCACGCCTGTAATCCCAGGACTCAGGAGGCAGAGACAGGAAGATTGCTGAGTTCAAGGCTTGCCTGGGCTACATAGTGAGCTCAGGGCCAGCCTGAACTACAAAGCAATACCCTGTCTCAAAACAAACAAAATATATATTTTTTATAAATATATATTTTTATAAATAAAATATGTGTGTGTATATATACATATATATATATACATATATATGTATATATATATATGTATATACATATATATATATTCCTGACTCCACTAACCCGGAAACCCCATTGGTTCTTGGCCAAATTCTAGGGCCGAAAAGAGCTGCGCCTGCGCAGTATCTCCGCGCGGTCCACCCGTGGGCGGGGAGAAAGCTACCCTGGCAACCGGAAGCCGCGGGTGACTGCGCCGTAACGCGTCGAGGGAGCTAGGTTTGTCGCAAAAGCGTCACCGTGGTACGTTCCTTCAGGAGCGACGCTTTACGGCGCCAGGTGGACTGCAGAGCTGGGAGATGTCGGCGGCTGCCGGAGAGGAATCCCGGGGCCTTCCTGACAGCTTTGCGAAGCGGGTTCTGGTGACTGGGGGCGCTGGTTTCATGTAGGTAATGGCGCCGCTGGCCGAGCAGTTCCCGTTCAGGAGCCCCAGACTTCCCTCCGCTCTGCTCGCCCTAGCAGTTGGGTCCAGCTCCGCGGGGCTCTAGTAAGGGAGGGTCCTTCATGAACCCCGCGCCCTCCTACTTTTTCTTCCCTCCCGGGCCTGCCGGGACGTGCTTCCATAGGAACTGCCATTCTTTCAAACCCCTGTTCTCAGCGGGAGTACTGTCCCCCAGCCTCCTGACTGCCCCAGGTCCGCGCCCCGTGGCCGTCATGGGTTGAGCGCGCGTTACTGGGAGTTTTTTCGCCAATTTCCTGCCAACCGAGCACCACTCCCCACCATCTTGATGCCCAGGCGCCCCAGAACAGTTGGGGGATTAGGATAAGATTGATTTGTTCAGCAGACTTAAAAATCCGGTTTTTGCCAGTCAATGCTGGTTGTTTCTTGCCTCTGTCACATACCCTCCTTCCACCAGCAAGTCCTTTCTGCTAAGTAACCTTTAATGCGACCATTTCTCAGTATCCTGTATCCACCCAATCGCATGTCTCTTGTCTTTCTGTGCCTGGACACCTCTGTAGCCTGCGGACTGGTCTTTCTGCTTCCATACTTGTTGCCTTAAAGTCTGTTTGTCACACAGCAGTCAGTGATTTTTAAGCGAATCACGTCATGTCAGTGGATAGAATTTTATTCTAGTGTTTTCTATTAGAAGATAGCCCAAGGTCTTTAACGTATCGGGAAGACTCAAGTGTTCAAGCCATACTTTTCGAATCTGATCTGCTGTTCTGTACCTGCTGGGCTTGCTTATGTGTTCTAGAAAACACTGGGCTAGGCTAGTGCTTCCTCCTGTCCTGAGGTCTTGCAATTGTTCCTCCTTTACTTAGCTGTTGGCGCCACTTAATCAGGTAACGCATCCTTAGAGAGTCCTTACCTGACTCACCCTATCTAAAATAGCCCCTCAGCTAATGCACACTTATCATTACCTGAAATTATATTGCATATATGTGCTTATTATTGGCTGCCTCTGTCCGAATTCTAAAATAAATTCCCGCAAGGGCAATGAGTACTGTTCACTAAGTACCTGGAAGTGTTAGCAGATGAATGCAGGAATTATAAAGGGAGACTGCACTGCCTGGGAGGAATCAGTGTGTAGTAAAAGAAGAATGTAGGAGTTCTTGTTTCTCACTCATGGGCACATTAAATCATCCATCTCATCTGACAGTCACTGTGCTGAAGATGCCAGGCAGGCAAGTTTATCAAGAAAAGAAGTATGGACAGGCAAGTGCCAGGGAGAGAGTACTGGTCCAGTGGGGCCATGACCTAGAAAGTACTGTGGAAGGGCTACCAAGAGGAAACTGACACCTGGGCACCCAGCATTGTTTTTTGAGGAACTGGGGATCATCTTGCTGAGATTTGCTCTGGTTCCCCTCCAAGGTCTCCCGAAGCCCAGGAGCCACCATGGATCTCCAACTCTGGATGGTTTCAGCTATTACTAGCCTTGGCAACCTGGAATTAGTTCAGGATTCCTGCAAGATTCTCATACACACCACGAATCCCTATATCAAGGCATAGCAGTTGTGGCAAATGCTATAAACATTGTAACTGACTGCACCTACACTAGTTAAATTTTTTCATGCTCATACCTGTAGTTCCTGAAAAGGTGTGTTACAGTGTTGGCACAGTTGCTCTAAAAACCTGTTATGTTTTTCATCCTGCTTTACTCTTATACTCCAAACGTGCATGGACAGCATCTTTTGGTTGAACTAATTTTTTTCTTTATCCCCAAAGCCAGTAAATTCTGTCTGTGTAAAAGGAATGTAAGAGTTAGTATACAGATACTGCTGAAAAGTTTAATGAAAAATAGGCATGTGTGTACATTTAGTATAGTTATATTTTTTTCTATTACCTTTGAAAAACTTAATGTTTGAATAGTTTCCTAAAACTCAACAGTTTTGGGGAAAAAATTCAGAAATGTTAAAAATATTAATGTTTTCCACTCACGAGATAACGTTTTGTCTTACAGTGCATCACATGTGATTGTCTCTTTAGTAGAAGATTATCCAAACTATATGATCATAAATCTAGACAAGGTGAGTTTTGTGAAACCTTAATCATCTTGCACTGAAATTATATTTCAACGTAATTACTTTTCTTAAAGCACTAGAATCCTATTATGCTCATATTTTAGTATTTAGTTCTTTTAGCAACTGAAGAGTCTGGTCACATGCTCATGCTGAATTTAATCTTACCTAAAATCTTTTGAAACTTTAATTTACTGTGCTAGTTCATAAAGTCAATTGTTATGTATAGATAGTGTTTTTGCACAAAAACTGCATTTTCTAAATTCACTAGTATAATATGATTGTGAATCTTTTTGATATAAACCTGCCTTGTTCGTATATTCATTAAGCTTTTGATTTTATAATTGTGACCTCTGGAAAATTACATATTCATCAAATTAGAAAGCAAACTTAGTTTTAAGCTTATTGAAGTAATTGAAGTCTTCCTGAATCATCTGAGCCATGGTTGGTGATCACTGGATTTTTTAATATAATGGGAAGATGCAAATAGATATCTTAAGTTTCTAAAGCATAAGAGCAAAAATATACAAGCAAAAAGTAATTTTTCACTTTTTGGAATTTTTGCTTTGTCTTTCTGTTGTGGACAACAAGATTGATTATTACTTTTTTGCCCATCTATATACTAATTTACCAACAGTTAACTCAGGACTGAGTGCAGTGAATTATAATTATGCATTAAGCAATTGTATTTTTAATTGTTAGTTCCTTTTTGGGAGCAATGATACATTTTTCTAGCCAAGAGTATCTGGAGGCAAGTTTGGGCAAAACTATGTTTTAGAAATTTATAAAAAGTTTTTGAGGGCCAGAGGGTTAGCTCAGTGGTTTCAGTGCCTGCCTCGCAAGCACAAGGTCCTGAGTTCAATCCCCGGAAACCACATACAATGCTGGGCATGGAGACTCACACCCACCAGCAATCTGTACCACATACTGCATACCACACAGTGCCGGGTGTGGTGGCTCACTCCTGTCATCCCAGCACTCGGGAGGCAGAGACAGGAGGATTGCTGAGTTCGAGGCTTGCCTGGACTACATAGTGAGCTCAGAGCCAGCCTGAACTACAAAGCGAGACCCTGTCTCAAAAAAAAAAAAAAAAAAAAAAGTTTTTGAGTTCTTATTTTGTTTTTGCACTTTTAAAAATAACAAAATACTTGTTTTCTACTCCTAAGATGTCAGAAGCTAGGGGCTGGGGATTTAGCTCAAGTGGTACTGCACCAACCTTGAACACACAAGGGCCTGAGTTCGATCTCTGGTGCTGCAAAAAAAAAAAAAAAACAGAATGTCAGAAGCTTAAAATGTATAAAAATAGAGCAAGCACACTTTTAAGAAGACATGTTCTTGTGTTATAATAATTAACTTACAGTTCCTATATTTTGTGTAGAAAAAGCTAATACGGGATGGCCAGGGATTAGCTCAGTGGTCCTGCTGTCTGCCTAGCAAGTGCAAGGTCCCTGGTTTGATCCCCAGTAACCACAAACCACAATGCTAGGCATGGTGACTGACGCCCACCAGCAATCAGTACCACATATCACAGTGCCTGACATAATGGCTCACACCTGTAATCCCAGCACTTGGGAGGCAGAGGCAGGAGGATTGCTGAGTTCAAGGCTTGCCTGGGCTTCATAGTGAGCTCAAGGCCAACCTGAACTACAAAGCGAGACCCTGGTCTCAAAAAAAAATTAAAAAAGCTAATATCACTTTTTATGTTGCCTTCCACCATGCCGTCTTATTTTAAGCTGGATTATTGTGCAAGCTTGAAGAATCTTGAAACCATTTCTAACAAACAAAACTACAAATTTGTACAGGTACTGAAGCTTTAAAATTATTGTACTGTCTCTTTCTGCTATTTTTAAAATCTCCTCCCTCCCTCTTTTTTAAGACAGGGTCCCACTGTATAGTCCAGGCTGGCTTTGAGCTCTGCAGGTAATATAGTAACCCAGGCTGATCTCAGACTTGGAGTTCTTCTGCCTCAGCCTCTAGAATAATGGAATTTCAAGGTCCATATTGCATCTCTTTAGTTATGCAGAAGTTAATCTTTCTACTTTATAAATACATGATAGAGGCTTGGAAGGCACACTTAAGACCTTTTAAAAGACCAAGTACTTCACTCCCAGAAGCACCATGAGCTCTAGAGAATAGTACTTTGATACTATGTAAAAGTGTGATGTGATTTTTGGTACTTTGGAGATTCTGTGAGTGGCTGATTGAATTTCCATGGTTTGTAACTTTAAGTCCTCATTAGCTGTTAAAAAGGCCTTCCAGGGATTTGAAGAGAGAAGTGTGCAGTGTGTTGTTAGCCTGCAGGCAACCACACCACGAGACTCAGAGACTCATCACACGTCTTCCCTGTGGAGTCAGATTGCCTCTGGAAGGCCGATTATTACTAGCCATGCTTAGAGAAGTCTGCAGTATAAACCACAGAGGAAGTTCATTAGTTTGCAAAGGGCGATGTTATTTTAAAATCGATGTCATGATTTAAAATGTGACTATAAAATTTTTTAATAATAAAAGCTTTAAAAGTTTCTAAAACTTTTTCATAATTCCTTCTTTGTCACAGTGTTTTCTTCAGTTATTAGAAACTTGTTGAGAATACAAACTATTAGAATTCATTGTATATAAGAAATGTCCTCTAATTAGTTATAATTGAATGTTTCCCTGTGTCATTCTAATTACACTTTAAGTATATTTAGTAACAGTTCTCTCAAAGGTTATCTTTAATGCTAAAAAAACTTATTGAAATTTTTGGTAAGTGATACTGATGTTAGCTTGTGGAGAATGTGATGAAACAACTAGCATAGTATTGTTCAATAAAATATTGTCTTATACGTATTTGCAAAAATATTTTCATCTGAAAATACCTTATATTCTAAGTTGCTGGGGAAAAAGCTACCCTTGCCTAACCAGCAGGTTACATTTTCAAGATTTTCTCTGTTGAACTGGGAGTTGGGATGTGGGAGGGTATTAATAACAAAATGGTCATTATAAACGGGAGTGCTAAAAGAAGCCTCTTCACATAGGGTGACATATGTGATTCCCGTTTTGTGAAGCTGCTTTTTGAAACAGAGAAGATCAATATAGTACTACATTTTGCTGCACAAACACATGTAGGTAAGCATTGTTTTATTTTACAGTTGTGACTGGCATTTTTTTTCCTAGTGACAAAGTCCAGCAATGGGATTGAGTAAGCAGATATTTAACATCCATCTTTGAAAGTGGATAAATGTGCTACACCAAAAGAACAAGCCCAAGTTCATTATCAATACACTTGGCACAATTCGGCTCACTATTATTAATGTGGATTGTTATATTAAACTTAAATGTATCTTGAGACTTTGTATATGAATATATATATATATATATATTTATTTATTTTTTTTTTTTGCAGTACTGGGATTGAACTTGGGCCCTTGTGCATCCAAGGTTGGCTCAGTACCACTTGAGCTAAATACCCAGCTTATTTTAAGACTTTGAACTGACTCAAAATTAGAATAGTGATTACTTCTGAGGGGGAGGAATAAGGAGATAGGTCTTCAGCTGTGGTTTTTATATTGTTTTTCTTGGGTTGGATGGTGGGTACACAATGAAGATTATACTATTATCTTTAGCATCCTGTTTACTTCAGGTGATTGCTAATTAGTTTTACATTCCTACTAGGAAATAAAATATACATTGAGAAGAATTTAGAAATATGTTTAAATATGTAATGTTACTGTGAGCACCAAACAAAAGGCATGATGTTGTTTAATGCTCTTTAGTAGTAGTAGTGCCTGCTGCACGGTTTAAAAGTGTAATTTCCTTTGCTTTTCTCTCCAGTTTTGCCATCTCCTTATTTACTCTTAATGTTACAGATTAAACACTTGGGCCATTTTAAAATTTTGTAAAAATATGTAAAAGTATGTATAAATATTTTGGACTTTTTCAAAGTCCACGTAGTTGGGTGTATATATAGTTTGTTCTTTTTCAGTACTGTACAGTATTCCAGTGTAAGACTATCTCACAGTTTATATATTTTACTCTTGATGGACGTTTGGATTATTTATATTTTTGAACAATTCTGAATAGTTCTAACCAACATTGTTGTACACGTAGCATGGTAACACATGAGTAAGCCTTACTCTCTGGTATATAGATAGGACTATAATAGTTGCATACTTCAACATTAAGATGTCAAACTAGTTTCCAAAGTATACTTATTTCTCACTCCTCGAGGAGTGGATGGTTATTATTGTCAAGCTCAGCACTGAAGACTTGTCTGTTCTTTATGTGTTTCATTTATATTTTCTGTGATCATTAACAAGATTGAGAACTTAAGTTTTTGTTGATAATTTGGATTTCTTTTGTGAAATGCTAGTGAAATCTTTGTGTATTTTTATTTTTCTCATTGAAGGACTTGTTTCAGTGAGAAAAATGAAAGGTAGCTGTCTCCAGTGCATTTTGGGCAAGTTTAGCCTTTTATTTTCATGAAGTAACCATGATGATGTGCACTACCTCAAAGTCTCTGGCATTTGACTTTTATGTGACTGTGTCACCTTCACATAAATTGCTCCATATTTTAATTTCCTTCCTTTCTGTAGCTTTGTGGTTTAGTTGGATTTCTTACAAACAATATGTATTTGGAGTTTTTAAAGAATCTGTTCTGATCAGACTCACTACTTATCTTCTTACTTGGTTTTTCCTGGTTTTTTTTTTTCTTCAGTTTTTTGAGACAGGGTCTCACTTTGTAGTTCAGGTTGACCCTGAACACACTGTGTAGCCCAGGCTAGCCTGAAACTCTCTCCACAATCCTCCTGTCTCTGCCTCCCAAGTGCTGGGATTCCAGGTGTGAGCTACCATGCCTGGACCCTTACTTGCTTTCTAAGGATTTAGAAACTTGGTTTTTTTCCCTCTGCTAGTTTGGAAGATGTATATTGTTTGTCTTCTCTCGTGGTTACCTAAGGAATTACACATGTGCAATTAGCAAAATAAAAACGAGCAGATCTATTGCCCTCCTCCCAGCTAAAGCACTTCAGCTCTGTTTATTTATTCTCAACTGTTTTTAACGAGAATTTTTTTTTTTTTTTGAGACAGGGTCTCGCTTTGTAGTTCAGGCTGGCTCTGAGCTTGCTATGTAGCCCAGGCAAGCCTCGAACTCAGCAATCCTCCTGTCTCTGCCTCCCGAGTGCTGGGATTACAGGCGTGAGCCACCACACCCAGCATTTTTAACGAGAATTTTAAGTTTATCTTGTTTTATTTTGTTTTTCAATCTCTTTAGATATCAACTCTTTTTTATAGTCATTTTGTATAGGCAATTTTATTGACTATTAAAAATATTTGGTACTGCCAGGCGTGGTGGCTCACGCCTGTAATCCCAGCACTCGGGAGGCAGGGACAGGCAGATTGCTGAGTTCAAGGCTTGCCTGGGCTACATAGTGAGCTCAGGGCCAGCCTGAACTACAAAGCGAGACCCTGTCTCAAAAAAAAAA
>PVIC010029697.1:0-22351 GCA_004025085.1 Thryonomys swinderianus
TTCTCATCTACTTTAACTTGGCAATCCTAGAAAATGTTCTTGTTAAAGGTGTTTCCCATTTGACATACTTGGCTTTATCTTGTTTGGGGATAACTTTAGCTACAATCAAATGCTCCAGTGACTAACAAAAGTTTCCACCAGTACCTCTCTGGACAGAGCCAATTTTTAAAAAGCTCAATTGTCTAACCATCCTGCCAGGTGTTAGCATCCATGTGGCTCAGGCAAGTGAACTCTTTTTATGAAGGAAGATAAAACATCCCTTCTCCTCTGTGGCATTTCTAGAACACCTCCAGCTTTTTTCATTAACAGCTCAATGAAGTTTTGGAGCAGGCTCTATGTATTATTTCTCAGGTTTTTACCTTAAGAATGAAGGTTCCCTGTAAGCTGGCCCATCCCCCACCACCAACTCCGCTTCATCCACATGCTCTTCAGTTCACAAACATAGGATAGTGGCAACAAAAAGGAAGCATATATGTTGTAGAATCCCAAAGTAAGGAATAATGGAGGCTTCCTGTCTTTAAGGTTCACATTCCAAGTAAAAACTTCCAGGGGTCCACATGAAAGAGCCAGTTACTCTGGAATTATTCAACCTAGATGCATTTTTTTTTTGAGACAGGGTCTTGCTTTGTAATTTAGGCTGGCCTTGAGCTTACTATGTAGCCCAGGCAAGCCTGGAACTCAGCAATCCGCCTGTCTCTGCCTCCTGAGTGCTGGGATTACAAGCATGAGCCACCATGCCCGGCTAGATGCAGCATTTTGAAGGGCTTTGAATTGAACCTCATGTCAGGGAAATGTTTGTTTCATGTAAAATTACTCACTCAACCTACATGCCGGCACTGTGATATATACAGGATTATTAAGTCTGCCAGAATAAGTAAAATAAATGCAGTATCTGGCCTCAAAGAAACTTCTACCTAGCAGAGGAGGCAAACATTGAATACAAATTTGTTAGTCAGATAAGAGAGGTCAAAGGAAAGGAAGTAGTGGTATTAATACACAACACCAGGATCTTGAACTGGAAGAGCAACAGAAAAAGCATCGTGTAAAAAGCAATGTTTCTGCAGTGAACTAAAAGATGAGTAAAGCGTGACCAGAGGAACCTGTAGAGTCTCCAGGAGAAGCCGCCCCTCTGAGCATGGAGTTAGGGCAGGAGGTGTGCTACAGTCAGAAAAGTCATCTGAAGAGACAAGTGAAGACTCATGGTATCAAAAAAAAAAACAGGAAAAACCAAATATTGTTTGCATCTGAGTCTACAGAGGGCTTCTCAACTAGACACTACTGAAAGGTTTTAATGAATGCAGTATCGTGATAATATTTGCACACTTTTGGGAGTCTGAACTCCATTTGCAGTAAGCTATATCCCCTTCCTTCGTTAGTGAGCCAGTCTCATTGAGTCTCTAAATTGCCCCGGCTAGGCTTGAACTTGGAACCTTCCTGCCTTGGCCTCCCAGAGCACTAGGACTACAGGTGCCACCACACCTGCTGATGTCCGCATATTATCATTTGGGTGGCTATGTAGTGTGGAAAGGGAGGTAAGGGATTTCACGTGGCTCACATTACAATTGAAATGCCTGGAAAATAAAAAACTGGAGCTATAACAAGGTAGTTAGATATACACCCATAAAGGTTCAGAAGAGTGTATTAGGCAGAAAAATAGTTGTCTGTCAACATAAGGATGGTATCAGAAGTAAAAGGAAGGAAATATGAAGCTCCCCTCCCGCTGATCACATGACTCCTGGGCCACCATCTCTAAGACCCTCAAAATAGTAGTTTTGGATCCTTGGCTGGATTTTACGGCACCTGAAGGGCTTTTAGTAACCCTCCTCAACACTCCTCACTCGGATCCAATGAACCAGAATTTATGAGGATGAAACTCAGATGTGAATATTTTTTAAAAAGATGATTCCAGCCGGGCGTGGTGGCTCACGCCTGTAATCCTAGCACTCGCGAGGCAGAGAAAGGAGGATTGCTGAGTTCGAGGCTTGCCTGGGCAACATAGTGAGCTCAGGGCCAGCCTGAACTACAAAGCGAGACCCTGTCTCAAAAAAAAAAAAAAAAAAAAAAAAGATGATTCCAGTGTGCAAGGAAGGTGGAGATCCGCCATTCTAGGGGCGTAGTTAATAATCCACGTAACTGCACAGCAGCCTCGTTATACATTTACTGAACAGACTGAGCCTCAGGCTCCCACTCTCATCTTCTTTCAGAGAAGCATTTACTAACTTGAATCAGTCCTTACTGCGCCTGCTCAGCTCTGTCTCCGGCCCCGCTTTATTTCCTGCCTGGCCCCTGTCGCCCTCTGACTGCACTTTGCCTCCTTGTGTACTCTCGTCTGCTCCCTCTCTCAAAATGCAGTTCTCAAAAGGAAAGAGACTTTGTGTTTAACCCTCTGAATGGCATTTGACCCTTGAGTTTTTAATCTTTCCTTGTGGAAGAAAGGAATGAAAAGGAAAGCAGAGTACTGCAGTTTTAGGAGTAGAGACACCCTTTTGTTGCAGTTTTTTGTTAGAATGAGAGGAAAAGACAGATAAAGAACTACGTTATTTCTTAGTTATTTGGGGTGGAAAAGTAAAGTTCTAATTCAGTTTCTGTGTGAAATGTTTCCATGAGAAGTAGCAAGGTGAGGATGAGGTAAAAGGTTAAGAGTTTCCAATATCAAGAAACACTTGAGAATAGCTGCTGGGTTTAGATGACAATGTGGTCAGATTACTGAGTTACATTGTCAGACAAGTCGAGGGTGGTCATCAGAGGTTTACAGGTTGAAACTGTCCTGACTGGTGATTTCCTCCACTGAGCTCTATTTCTGGGTCAGTCATGGAAATGACAAGTACAGTGCTTAAGACACAGGAGAGGCAGAAGGATAATAGAGAAAGGAGTTTGGCTTATTTAGGTAACATGAAACTAAACGGAATTTCTTTCTCTTCACTCAAAACCAGCAAACAGCTATAAATATGAAAGCAAAAATTACTACCCACATCCTAAGACATCCACAAATCAAGTGCCCACAGAACTTCCAGGAGCTAGAAGAACTCTCAGCTCTTTCACCCGAATTGCCCATAAACCCAGCTAGCCTGTACTGCAAAGGATGGAGAACAGAGGAGAGGCACAGAATTGGGTCATCGCTGCCATGGGCAAACTATGCTTTTACCTTTCACTGTAGAAAGAACACCTGAAACTCGTACCCGGAGGATCTGTGTTAGGTGGTTCTCAGGAATCATCCCTATAAGCCAAAGAGAGGCCAGCAGGGTGGACACACCATTCCATGGGTGGAAAGCCCATGACAAGACCCCTGAGACTTGCTGACACATTTACAGATCTATGTGTAGAATGAGGACAGCGACAGGGCCCATCAAGTTCCCCTTGGTCAAATGGATACTTGGGAGGCAGCCTGGCATGGGGCATCTTGCTGGACTCCTTCTTTACAAGTATAGTTGTGACGTATCCCAAGAAAGCAAACTTGAGTGTGCACTGAGAGATCCTCTTTTGGAAATAAATGGGCAGGGCTCCTACAGGCCTCTGTCAAACATGCACAGACACCAGAGAGACAAGCAGCAGCAGGCCCGACCCCTTCGCGAGCACTGACACCTGAGAGGTTACACAAGGCCACTGCCGGCTTCCCTTTGCTTGACCCTCTTCCTGCCTGAAGTGAAAAAGCTAGTAGGCCATTCCTGTGCTCCACATCCCCTAAGGCCTGGCTCTAAAACAAAAAGAAAATGAATACTAAGTTGGAATGGAGAATAAAACTTTCATATAAATTGAACCAAATTCATGTGTTCATGCTTAAAATGACTTCCTCAAAATGGTATCAGTCTTCTGTATGATAAGGAATAGAAGTAGAATATACACAGAGCATGACTAAAGATGGAAGTTAAAAAGACACAAAACAAGTGTTGAATCCCCTTGGAGTTAAAGATGTCCAATAAGTGGTGTGTAGCTTTAACATGGAATCTAAGGAAGATAAGAAGTAGAGATGAGGAAAGGCTGGTGGATGGGAAGAACAGAGAAGGTTCTCTGCATTTAGTGTCATGATGAAGCCACAGAACAGCTGCAATGGGCCCTTGAGCAGAACAGCTGGAATCCCAGGCGGGTGGACTATCTTAATTCCATTCATAATGAATTCATGTTACATCTGTGGACAGACTGAGTCCCATGGCTCAGTAAAAGGAAAAGTGTGTGAAGATTAAAAAAGGAAACTCACATAATCGAGAAGCTGAATTTATTCCCCAAAATGGATGCTGAAGTGTCCCCAGAAGATGATAGATACTGGGGTGAAGTTTATAGCTCAATTTGGCTAGGAAAACCTAAAAAGCAGAGCAGCAAGACAAAAAGAGCCTGAGTCCTTGGCTTCTCCAACATAAGAAGTAGAGAAGTTTCTGCTTCTTGTAACCACTGCTATTTTGTAGCTTTCTGTAATAGCTATGCTTTAATAAACACAAGATGTGTTAAGTTTAGTTTTTTTGTGGGCTTTTGGGGAGGGATTGAGTTGGGTACTGGGGTGGAGCTGGTCACAGTATCAGAGTTGCAGACAAGAACTATAAGTCATTCCCCAGACTCACGTGCAGGTGAGTTTCTTCCAGTGGCCTTTAGCAGCCTGATCTTGAGGTTAATAAATATTTGTTCTGATAGACATTTACACCTAAATTATAAGGAGCTTAGGGTTCAGGGTTACTTTTTTTCTAAAAGACTGCCTTTTAAAACAAACACAAAAATTCTCACTAATTGGTCTTTGTAAAGCGTTCATACCACATGAGGACATCTAATAAAGACCCCATTTGTCCTGGAGAATTATGTCTAAAATCACATGCTGGCAAATCTGATGTGCCAAATACGATGCATTGAATATACTGTGTGGTCAATATTTAAGAAAAATTATATTGAGCATATTTGTACAGAATAAAATTTTGAGAAAATGTGTAGGTAACATTAAAAAAAATCTAGACCCCAAAATGAATCCTAACATATTTGAGAAAATATGCATGCAACCTCTTGTTACCCTTCCTGTCATTAATTTTATTGTACAACATATTTTATAAATGTATTCAGAAATTAGGGTCTAAGCAAATTTATTTGTAAATCTTGAAATTCCCCCCCTGTAGATTTCATTAGGAGCTCCAGCCTCCTCTCCCAAGTAATTTCAGGTTGTTTTCTTAAAAGTAAAAGCCTGGGGCTGGAGATTTGGTTCAGTGGTTCCAGCACCTGCCTTGCAAGCACAAGGTCTCTGGTTCAATCCCCGGTAACCACATACAACAATACTGGGTATGGTACGCCCACTGGCAATCAGTACCTCATACTACAGATGCCGGGCTTGGTGACTCAAGCCTGTAATCCCAGCACTTGGGAGGCAGAGGCAGGAGGACTGCTGAGTTGGAGGCTTGCCTGGGCTACATAGTGAGCTGAGGGCCAGCCTGAACTACAAAGTGAGACCCTGTCTCAAAAAAAAGTAAAAGCCTAACATTCAAATATAAGTTATATAGAGTAAGTTTCTTATAACGCTTCCAAGTTAAAAGGGCTAGAAAAAGCATTCCAAATTATACTGTAATCTCCTTGGAGAACATTTAGATAAGTGAACCAGCAGCTAGGCTACCTGGCTTTATCTCCCCCAAGTCCAGCTAGCATATGTTCAGTCCAGGGTTACAAAGATAATTTTAATAGTCAACTTAGAAAACATACCTAAGAAGGGCCCATCTATTGATTCATTAGATTAAGAACCACAAGACTCAGTCTCCATTTTGATCTGATACTTTTTTTTTCTCCCTACTCTTAGCCAGAATCAGTGAGGCAAATCTGGGTCTCTTGGAGCTTTTTTAAAGTGCAAGTGTTTAGACTGAAGTTAGCAATCTGACTGAGACCCCTTCCTTGGGATATGTTCATGTCTCATCCGTGGTTTTATTTTTTAATCTTGGCCTCCAGGGAGTATTCAATTAAAATATTTAGCTTTGTGGAAATTTTCTGTCAGTCCTTCCCCCCACCTCTCTCTCTCGCATTGATGTTGAGCCTTTCAAACCAACATTCATATTGTTTTCTTTGATGTTTAGAATCATGTTACCTTTGTAAGTGGCAAAAGGAAAGTATTGCTAGATGTAAAACTTTTTACAGTGAAACTTGCTATATGGGACAGAGTACAGTAAAGTAATTAGATGCATACAAAATTGTGCGGGTTCTTAAGATGTTATTTGGTTGTTTGGGGTCTCCTAGGATACCTAGTTGTTTTCACAACCCACACATCTTCTGTGTTCCTAATAAAGCTTTTGGAAACTGCTGGGCTTTTTCAGGCTTTCTCCACTCTTTCAATGACTTCACTGTATCATTAAAAATCTAAAGTTATTTAGCATAGTTTAATAGTATTAGATTTGTAACCGTATCCAAGGATATGAATTTGTTTGCTGTGACAACCTCCTGCACAGTCCAAAAGACCTTTCAAAGAAAAAAACAACCCATGTCCAATTTTCAGTAGTTTTATTGAAAAATGCCTCTTTTGTTTCAGAAATAAATAATATAAGGCAGTGAAATTCACAATCTGCAGTTAAAATATAAAAGCAGCAATTCTATGTTCATAGTCTTGCAAACATTTTCCAACTGCTTTTGATAACTAAGAAACATTATGTTCTGGGGAGGTGGAGTTCATACTAAATATACAACACAAACATGCAATTCCATCTCTGCAGAACGAGCTGCAATTTGGCATCAATGTTAGTGTGTCTAGAACTAGGAGATTTAAGGGGAGGTGGATTTGTATCCAGTTGATACAGCCATTCCAGCTACATGGCTTAAGGTCTGTGGTTTTCCAGGGAGAGGCGTGAATGGGTCTAGGTCCTAACACCTAGCAGAAGAGAGAAGGGGAAGGAAGGACAGGAGCTGCATGCATGTCGCTTCTCTCCTGCGTGACTTTAGGAGGGAATTAACTTGAACTGTGGTGTGACTAGTTGCAGATAAATACTGGGAAAGATAATCGGCTCTCTGGAAATGCGTGGCAGCGCTGGGTGCCAGGAAGTACTGCTTAACCCAAGCGTTTCGCTGAAACTGCCCCGCAGGGCACTTCTCTCCGAACAGCTTTAGTGAGCAGAGCTTTCAGCAAGCGAATGGAGGAGGCTGAAGCAGGGACGTCTGTGGGCTGCGCGCGGCGAGCCGTGCGATGCCCTCTACAGTCGGAAAGGTACCCGTGGGTGAAGCAGCGCCGGAGAAACATCACAGAAAAGTGTCACACTGTTCTCTCCACCCCGAGCGCGACCCGACCTCCCCGCCGCGCTCAGGCCCGCCCGGGGCCCAGTCGCAGCTCCCCCGGCTCATCGGCGCCGTAGTCCTCCTCGTAGTCCGTGGTCCGTTCGGGCTCGGCGGGCAGGACGAAGGGCTGGCGCTCCGGCAGGTAGCCCTCCGGCACGAACGGCTCTGTGTGACCAACATCACGGTTACCCCGCGATCCATCGATCTATGGGGGCGGTGCGGGCAGGGCCCAGCCCCAGCCCCTCACCCCAGGAGGGCGCCCAGCCCAACGCAGGACCACGGGCAGGTGACAGGGTCACAGGTGACGGGTGACAGGGTCTGCAAGGTCAGGTCCCTTGCAGAGAGAATTCGGTGATCAAATAATGAAGTGGCACTTTGTAAAAAACCTTCAAAGATCCAGCAGTAAACACAACCACTGTACACATATCTGGGAAAGGACAGAGACCAAGGACCTGCAAAGGCCAGAGCCGGGGCGGGGCTCGCACACCCACCTCCAGCCAAAGAACCACGTGGATAGAGGAGGGCAAGGGGAGGGGTCGTAACCGGCTCCGGGGAACTGAACTCTGGAGGTGGGAAGCGACTGTCACAGGGAAAACATACAGTACGTGACACTTCCTGTGGCCTCCCTCACCCACTGTGTCACGGCTGGTGGGTGAAGGACACCGGGGACTACAGAAAAACAAACTGAAAACAACACTGAGAGCCACAAGCCCTGCACCAGCCACTTCGCACTGCTCACAAGCAAGCCAGGAGGAGGTGCCCAGGCGTTATTCCGCACAGAGTCACAGCCAGCAGCTTTGAGGCGGAAGCTTATGGTAGAACTGTTAAGTGATATTAGTGGACAGGATCACATACAACCCATTTACAAGCCACATTAGTTTATTATTTACAGAAGACACCTCTCTTGAACCAGGTTAATCGATTTTCTTAAAATGGCATGGTCTCCGCTGGTTAGTAGTTTCCTTAAGCGCCCTTTTATTTTACAACAGAAGCTCTTCATGGCTTTGTGTTTGATTGTTTTAAAAAAAATATATGTTCTCTGCATTATTGCTGAAATGCAGCAGGCCAACACCACTGTTTTTGGCTTATTCAAGTTAGTACAGAGTCTCCACCCTCCTTTCTGATGTGGACCCGGCTCATTAACCATATCTGTGGTGAGATTTCCATACAGACTCATTTTCTAATAAGCACGTGCGCAAAACATCTCAGAAACAGGATTTTCATGTATTCAAACTGTAAGCAGCACTGGCGACTTAGAAAATTTGTTAGCCGGAACCTGAAACAGGTCAAAGATGATAGTTTTTAAAAGTCAAATTACTATGCAAAAAAAAAAATTATACACATCCATCTACATATGTAATGGTTAAGTATATACATATATATCCATATATTTTCATTCACCCACACATGCCCGAAGGCAGTGGTAATTTATATTTATTTGGTAAGGAGTTGAATTGTAATTTTGCAAATGGGTCCCATATGAAATATAAATGAGATTCATCCTACTTTTGATCATAGGTGTGCATGTAAATATATAGATATATAGATATTTAGATATCCAACTACTCATGCACTACTTGCTAGTAGCAAACCATATCAAACAGCAGTATCTTTTTTGAAATTTGCAAGATGATAGAAGGTGCAATAATGAAAAAGTCACTGTTGACCACCATATTGTTGTCTTATTGCCCATGAATATCTCTCTGGTCCTCATATCCTCCAAAGTCAGGCAGAGGAGAATTCAGTCCTCTAAAAATGCCAGATAGTAGAGTTTTATGAACAACCCTTTAGAAAGAATTAAGTCTCAAATTTAAGAAGAATCCCATGGACAATGAATTTTTCATTTGCCCACACTGTTATTAGTTCTTCTACTCAGGGCATTCTGTAACTGTACTCAACAAGCTCCTGTTTCTTTTGGATTAAAAAAATTAATTGGTAGCATTTCTTAGATGTTCAGGAAAAAATAGGGATTTATGATGTTATTTGATAAATGGAAAAATACAAGAAGAGAAAATACTGTAATTAGTTTAAATTCTAACAACAAAATAGTGTTCTGTGCTTGAGGAGGTAGATAGCACTGCTAATTTACAAACAAAATACAAAAACTGAAAGAGTTGATATCTTCAAGAAATCCTTAAATCAGTTCTTCTACATTTCCATAAAGGTTCTTCAGTTGGATTTGGGTTCCTACAAGGGTAATCACATACCTGGATAGCCTTGCCCGTTGTATGGAATGCTGGCACACTGGGACGAGTCACAGTATCCAGGAGGACCTGGGGGTCCTCGGATACCTGAGTTCCCAGGACGACCAGGGGGCCCAGGAGGACCTCTTGAGCCTGTGGACCCTGGTGAACCTGTTCTGGATTCTCCTTGAGGACCTGGTGTGAAGGTAAAACAAATGTATTTCCCCTCTGCTTAAATACACCTCACAAGGCAGTCAATGACACTTGGAGAGACACTGTACCGTGTCTAGACTAGACGATTCACAACTGTATGGTAAGAAGTTGTTTCCTTAGGAAATCCCTGGTGTGAGCAAAAGGATGGCAGAACTTTCTTGCCAGTGAGTCATCAAGTATTAAGGTCAGAAATCTACTTTAATAATTCTTCCCAAGGGGATACTGATCAACCAAGAATTCAGTCCAACTAAACATATCAGGGCGCTCTGCTTCACTCCCTGCATCACAGAAATGGGAGGACCTAAGAAACACAGCTCCCATGGGACCCCCATGAAGAGTCATGGGTATCTGCTCCCATCTCCAGGCTACCTAAAGTGAACACTGTTCACTTTATTTTGGCATCGAATGATGCTTAGCTATGTTTAATGTCAATGTCAAGATTTAACCACGGGACTGACCTCAGTTGCAGGGGTCTCACAGACCTTATAGAAAAAAATTGGTTTTCAACCTACCAAAGTACATAAAAAGTGGACAATTGTTATTTCTTTGCAAAATATTATAAAAGTCACAAGAAAAATTTGTAATGTGCCTTTTAATACATTTTTTCAGCCTACCAGCCCCAAATTGAAATCTACCAGAAGAAACAAGGAATGTATCCATCCTTAAAAGGTTATGAAGCCAAACAAAACATGTAGATTCCCTAGAAACAAAAATAGCAACCCTCTTTCACTAGCATTCACATATTAAAGTTAGAGTAAGCACAGCAATTTTTTTGAAGAAAGGGAACATAAAAAACATACCGTGATGGTACGAATGCCTCCAACTCGTGAGAAAATTGTGGCTCTCTTGGGGACTGGGTACTCTCTTACTACTTATACCTTTATCTGATTCTTATACTGGTCAACCTACCTGGGGGACCAGGCAGCCCTCGAGGTCCTGGGGAGCCGATGCCCCTTTCACCCTTCTCTCCTGGCAAACCTAAGGAAAGACAAGAAGAGAATCCATGGGGCAAAATTATCTGCAAACACACAGTTTGTGTCTGAAATGACAGTACTCGATATGAGTAATTCATTTCCTTAGTGAAAGCAGAAACTAATTTTTCACAGAAGTTCACTCTTGAAGCCAAGTTCTTTCTAGACATTTGTGTAATTCCAGATTCATGGCCAAGAAACAACTCTGGCTACAAGTCAGGAGGAAAATTATTTGAGGGAAACAAATGCCTAATATATTTTAAATAGTAATTAAGAACAGAAATCTTGAAAAAATAGTTATGGCATATGAAAAACAATCTTCAAGGGACCTTGTCTTTAGTAGCTCCATGTGTATAGCATCCAACCTATCAAAATTATAGAAATATCTAAGTTTTCTCTTAAATATTAACTACTCCCTTGACCAAAGTGGCCTCTAGAGTCCTGAAACATCTGGAATCAGAAATTTCTCTTTTTCTCTTTTCCTTCAATTGCACTTATCTACTACAAAATTAAAGTCAAACAAACATCCAAGACTCATGCCAGGCCCTGAGTAAAGGAACAGAAAGAATCTGGGCCCTAAAACTACAGGGCTGCTTATGGGAATGCCAGTGCTGTTCAACTCTTGCCTTCGTCACAGCAAGATTTTGGTACCTGCTTTAGTATGCCAAGATTCAGCATTTCCCACTAACCACAAGAAAAAAAAAAATCATAAAATGGCCACTTCTGTATTGAGATCTGCCCAAAATATCCTGTCTTGTAAGATACAGACCTCTCAGACCTACAAGTCACCTATGGTTGATGCACAAAGAGTTTTCTGGGAACTGTCCCACAAGACTAAGAAACGTAGTTACCTGACCCAGTTCCTACACTTGCCAGCTTCTCCCTTTATCTCTCTGTATCAACCAGCCGTGCCTACCTCGTTCCCCAGGTGGCCCCTGCATCCCTGGCGTGCCCGGGAAGCCAGGTCTTCCCCCGGGTCCTGGTTCTCCTCTGGCTCCTGCACTTCCAGGTGGCCCCGGAGGACCAGGCGGGCCTGGCTGGTTGCGGCTGGAGTGGTAATCATTCGGAATCTGATTCAGCATCTGATTGAATCTGTTCATCTGACCTGCAAATGGAAAGGAAGCTTGTGAGTAGGAGGCCCGATATGGAAGAATCAGGGGGAGAAATCACTTTCCCTCAGTGTGTAGTGAAACCCATCTCTGTGCCTCTTTCCTCCAGGAAACGTTCTGACATGAGCATCCCCCAAAGAAGACACTCTAGTCACCAAGGACTGGATCTCTGATAAACTGCCACTTCCACAGAAAGCTGACCCAAACATTGCTGAGGTTCAAGGTGGCTCTGAGATCATCTTTATGGATGCCAAATAATGTGGCTCAAAAAAAAAGAACCTCTTTAAAATTAAGAACTATACTATTTTTGTATGTACCTAAAGGAATAATAATCATGTTTGGGTTCAAAATGAAAGCACCTGTGAGTTAGTCAGAAAATACACATCTCTGAGCCCCATCTCCAATCACACATCAGCTTCAGGGTGTGACTGAGAAATTCTTTTGCAACATCAACACAGGTGATTTTAAGGCAAGAGTTACTTTGGACCACACTAAAGAACACTGATTAAAGCATCTTCAGGTGTGGCCCTGAGGGTACGGCATGCACTCCATCTGCAGGCGCCAGGTGTTATTTTTAATAGGCCTCAGGGAATAAGAAGAATCTGTGAAAAATAAGGAGCCAAAGGTCTCCACCGAAATTAATTTTTTATGGTCAAATTAACTACGGTGGGCCTCCTTCCTTTACATCACAGAAAAACTTGAAGGTCTTCATGTTTTAGTATTTAAAAAGTTTGTTCCCGGCTGGAGATTTAGTTCAGTGGTTCCAGCGCCTGCCTCGGAAGTGTAAGGCCCTGAGTTTGATCCCGGTAACCACATACAATGCTGCTGGGCGTGGTGACTCATGCCCACCAGCAATCAATACCGTATACCACAGTGCCGGGCATAGTGGCTCACTCCTGTAATCCCAGCACTCAGGAGGCGGAGACAGAAGGATTGCTGAGTTCAAGACTTGCCTGGGCTACATAGTGAGTTGAGGGTCAGCCTGAACTACAAAGTGAGACCCTGTCTCAAAAGAAAGAAAGTTTGCTCCTTCCAGCTATACCCTAACAAAACTCATTACAAATTCTAATATAGAAACTGAAACTCCTTTTTAAAGTATGATTTTGCATCTGTTAGAATATAGAAATAACACTCCATTATATTGCCTTGGATTATTATTTCACCTTACTGATATTCTTTAAGCTATCATTAGCTTTGTAGTATCAGATAAAAAAAATCAACACTGTATAGAAGCAGGCACTCACCACAGGTTGGATAGAAATAGAAATCATATACGGCAACCTGTTATGATGCAGGAATGCTGGTGCATCTGTTGGAGGTGGGTTATAGGGCAGCAGCCAATCAGCAACATGGGGAACTGAAGAATGCTCTAAGACTGGCTAATTGGAAATCTCCAAAAAACACCTTGTGGGGATATTTGTGTTTTCTGTGAACTCTGAACCACAACTTTACAGATGTATTCTGGATAGTCTAAAAATAAAACATGTGTGTGCATATATCATGTCTGATAGCTGTATATGCATAATTAGAAATATTATCAAAGAGTTTAAGTATGACTCAAATTTCAATGTACAAACAACATTTCAAGTACAGATGATAAAAAGATTTGCAAAGAAAATAAGTAGTTAATCCTATCATTCACTCAACATTTTACCAAAGTATTATTACATCAATTTGATGTTGCTTAAGGTTCATTGTCTTATATTTTCAATTTGACTGAAAGTATCCTATGTAACTTTTACTGAATACTTATGATCTTTTTGAAAAACACATTCCTTTGTAGATATAAAAATATGATTAATTGTGAAATGTTTACTGAGCCCCATGAATCTTCTTCTAAAATTCTTATGTGCTAAATAATAAAAAAGCCTAGTGTTACAGTGAAAAAAAAAAAGAAATAGAAATCATAGAAATTTTGCAATTCCAACTCTGAATTTCCTTTCAATTAATTTAAAAGGTATTTATGAAAGGAAACTTTACCACTTATCAACTGTTCACAGACTTGTCTGGCAACAGCTCTCATCATGTTCTGGGAAGCAATGTCTCCCTGGTTGATGAAATGGAGAGAATCATCAGCACAACATGTCTATGGCTTTAACATTTAACACAAAAAGTAACTATAAGTCAAATTGTAAGAAATACATACCCTGTCGCCTTTCTCTCCTTTTAACCCTGATGGACCCTGAAATATAGGAATTCATGTCACAAAGCAACAAGCAGAAGCAATCCTTTTGTCTAATGAGCTAACAAAATGACACATCACATTTATATCCATATTATTCACACTTTGCTTTTCTTTTAAAAGGTATCTAGCCTCTCCAACTCTCTGGAGAAACACATGCCCTCTAATATACCGCTCATGTGTAGCTTTTACGACCATTGCTGGAGAAGTCAGGAACCATGCATACATTGTGCAGTGCCATGCACAATGCAGGGCCGCAGCTCGGAGACAAGTGAGGATCCTGCCCATGCCACCATGCTTCACAGCATGTGGTTGTTTAGCTCACCTGGTTACCACAGAATATCCAGGAGCTAACTTCTCAGTCAGCTCCACTAGGCACCTGTGGGCTTTGTGCAGACCCCGGGCTAAACATATCTCTCTAACTTCTTCCAGGGAGTCTTTGTGCACCAGGCAAGAAAGAAACCAAGTATCCCCCTTATTCAGTAATTCAACCCAAGTGGTCTCACATCCTCACACAACCACTGAGTCTCTGTGTACTCAGTCTTGGGGTATCACTGGCTCTGAGAGATCTTAGGGAAAGGTTTCCTTTTTTGAAGGAAGTTTTTGTCTTACAGTAATACAGTTCCTGGATGCCCAGAGAAGGAACACCCAAACCACTGACAAATCTGATGTTCAAAGAGTATCATAAACCAAACCATTTCTTACTATTTCCAAGGAAACCGTTGTGATCAAAACCCAGATTCCTACCTTAACAATTCCAGTGTCCTGCTTCCCACTTTGCCCCTCCTAGGTCTCCACACAGAAGCCAGAATTATTATTATTTTTTTTTTTAGTAAAAATTAGATCATGTTGCTCCTCTGGTTCAATGTTTTTTATCCTACTCAGAATAAAATTAACAATTCCTTATCCCAGGTCAGATTGTCCATGTGGTCACGTCTACCCAGTTCTCAGACTCGCCCTTCACCCTCCTCTCCTAGGTCCCCATGCTTTCAGATAACCATGGTTCCTGGATGCTCCTTTCACCTCCCAGTCTCACTCCTTGGACTGGGCTTTATGTTGTGCTGTTCCCTCTGCCTGAACCCACTTCCTGAAGATCTAACCGTTTTCCTTCCTCACCGAGGTCCCCACCTACCTACAGCATCTAGAAGCCCACTGCTGGCAGTCCTGTGCTACGTTGTCTCTCCCACCACTTGCCCCTGTCACACTGGGTCACACTGTTAATTCATTTACATTGTGCCACCCTCGGGCCCCTCCATAGCCTCTGCGAAGCCAGGGACTTGTCCTGTTTACTGCTCCATACTAAATGACTTGAGTTTTTCCCTTTATCTCCTTGCCAAAAGTATTAGATGTTTGTGATAACACTGATATTATTTAATTTGGGGTGTTTTTTTTGCAAGTTGCAGCAATCTATTTTCTTTATATTTGCTGCTATTTTGACATCTTTCTAATTTTTTAATTTATGGATACTCTAGAATTGCTCTTTTGTAGAAATTATTTTTATCACCAGTATTGAGAGATCATATTTGAAGTGAAGCTGCAAATGCTGCTTTCAGGCATCAACTGTACCCATGAGCGTCTCAGGTAAAATAAATCCATACATATAAGGTACAGCATGTGAAGGATACAAAAGCCCAGTCCGTGTTCATTACAAACATTTATAGACTTTGTGGAAGATTTACATTCAGTTTTGGGGATACTAACTTGAGAGGCTGATCTGATCAGTTTTAAACTAAAACTTCTGAGTAAGAGAAATTTAAACTGGGTGTAAACTGGGGAAGGACCGTTAAATAAAAGCTAAGTGACCGAATAAAGTGGGTAAATCCCTGTTTGGAGTGCTAAGCATCAAGCCAAGGGACACACTAGGCAAGAGATCTGCCTCTGAGCTGCAGCCTCAGCCCAGTAAATCCTTTAATTCGGGGATTGACATCAACTAAAGAGGAAAGAACAGGCGCCTGGGAACCAAGGATGGAGGCAGCACACACTGTCATCACATGCCTTCTCTTAAACAGCATGCAGCTTCTAAATAGAAAGCATCATTTTGTTGACCCAGCTCTGAAGCACTGTTTACACAGTGCAGAAATACATGTCTTGGAGCCTAATCCCATTCTCCTTTTAAAGAAATCCAATGATCAAAATCAATTTGCATCCCAGAAGATTACAGCAACCTGGAGGAAAGAGAACTGGTACCAACTCAGATCTGTGGCTTTAAGATGGGTTCGACAAATGCCTCAAACACACCTACAGCAGAAGGCACACGTCTCAGCCCTACAGTCCCCTGTATCTCTCTGTGTGTAGGGAAAGGAAGGTAGGAAGACAAGCAAGTTGTCCACTTACTGGTCGGCCGTGGTCTCCGGGTTTTCCTGGTTTCCCACTTGGTCCTGTGACGCCCGGAGAGCCAGGGCTTCCCTACAACACAGGTCAACAAAGGAAATGTTAGGATCAAGAGAAAATCCTACCACAGTAAACTAAATAGCTGTAGCCAGGTTTAAGAGGTTTTTAAGCAAACAACATATAATTACACATTAAAGGAAGAATAAAACCAAATTTTAACATCACACAAAGGAAAAAATATATTGAAAATTCAGTTCAGTTTTCATCGACTGTGCAGTTCCAAAATAAATCCTGAGACCAGTTAAAAAAATTATCTGCATATTTATGATGTTTCACAATTTACAGACTCTGATTTCAATAAATTGGTTACAAAGGGAACCTACAGAAACCATTCCTATTTTGCAGACTGCTTCTGCTTCTAAGTCAGAAAATACTTCCAAAGCCAGAGCATGAACTGTGCTGTTAGCACAAGGAAGCCTCCTTCCTTGACTTCTAGAAGTTTTGTTTGCGGCCTAGAAAGTCCTCTTCTTCTTCAGCACTTCTCCCTACTCCGACCCTCTCCGATGACATCTGCGTTCTTTACTTCAGCAAACCAAAGAATTGCTCCCTGCTGCTTTCAATATGACTTCCAGATATTTTAATAACATTCTCAGTTGAGTATCTGTGATGTACACCACCCAGTACAGCAAGTAATGTCTACATTTTCCTTAAAAAGGAATTATCAGATTTTGTAAAACAATCTTTGATTCCATTGACAATGCAAATTTTAAGCTCTGTAGTGAATCTTTAAACTGAAAGTTTACTATGCATTTAAGCCTCCCTTGCCTGAAAACAATGTTATTAAGCATAAATGATGAAATTATTCTAATGTATGTCCTCAAATCTTAATATAGTACCATATAGACATTGTGAGTATCCATCACCTCTAACAATTTAATTGTGATCTCTCCTGAATTCAGATGACCCAGTTTTATAATCACTAGCTTCTTAAATAGAAGACTCTTTGTTTTACTTGTGGATGAAACTTACTTCTTCAGAAAGACTGATGTCTGCTCACTAATAAATGTCCTTGACATTCAAACAGCATAGCCTTGGAGACTTACAATTCTAGAAGAGGAGGCAGCCATAGAGGTCCCAGGCCCAACCTCTCGATGTGAGGCACACACTGGCCAGTGGCTAAACTAGTTTGGGATTTCTTTTCTTTTTTTCCAAATATAATTTGATTAAACACATCTGTTTTCTAGCACATTTTTGATTTAGCAAAATGAAAACAAATGACTCCCTTAATATGATGCCTCCAGCACACATGGAATGTGCTTCAGATCAAGCTCTATGGCTCTTCTCTGCCAAGGTGGAAGCATGGGGTAAGATGCTGGGGACCAGGGGAACAGGAAAAGCTACTCAGTTCTTACCGGTGGCCCAGGGGGGCCCCTGGGCCCCATTGTACCGTCTTTTCCAGTGAAGCCCTATTATAAAAAATAGAATTGATTACAGATTAGGGAAGTGATGATCAAATGAAAAAAAAAAGATGATCAACAGGTCACTAAATACAAAAGGATGATCAGAAGAATCCAGCCCAATTTGCTGTCAGACAGATATGCTTTCATCACAAAGACACACATATCCAAAAATTCACACCAACTCACCTTAGGCCTTTTAGTGGGTAACTAATTTCTATGCTCATTCATTTGTGTATTTATAAATAAGACTATTTTAAAAGCCAAACTAACCTACTCTGAAGAAACCATTCCCTTTCATAAAGATACTGATTTTTTGCTTGTGCAAGAGTATAAAGAAGGCTGAGGAAAGATTGGCCCTTTCTACCAAGAACTCACCCCCCATAACACGGCCCAGGAGGGGCCAGAGCAGGGGACAGGAATGCCACTGAGAAAGGCAAGTGGATCAGACAGGATGCAGGAGCCACACACTTAGGAATCACTGTCCCTCACTTCAGAGCAGCTGTGAAACAGCCAGGGCAGGACAGCTGTCTCCCCGGGGAACGTATCTCCTCCCCAAAGAGAAGAAGGCTGGCTCACCTGCTCTGGAGCCAAAGGGAGGGCAGCTTGGCCCTCAGTGTGAGCAGTTCCACTTCCCAGCTGCCTGACATCTGCCCCCGAAAACAGCCCAGAGAAAGAGCAGGCCAGTCTCCCAGCCGACAGACTTGGCCCCTGCACACTTGGCCCCTGCACACTCTATCTGCAGCTTTTTATTTCCTCCCCCCACACACTGTGAATCCCCTCTGCCTGCAGGGAGTCACCTGCTACCTTGCTAGTGTTCATGCCAACTGCAGGTCTCTGAAATCCAGCCTAGGATTTCTGAGTCAGGTCGCCGTTTATGGTTGTTGCATTACTCAGCCAGAGGAGAGTCTAGTCTCATTTTCTTCAGAGAAGAAGAGTCATCACTTCACCCATATGTCTGGATTCTTGCCAAAACCAGGATTATGTGAATTCCTGACTAGTGTTCACACTGCTTAGTAGCCCATTGATTTTTACCGTCAAAGTTCTTTAAATTTGTTAGAAATTTTCCACTACCCCTTCACCAAAAAATCTTTTCAGAAATGTCTAGGGATAGGATTTCAGGCTGTTTTCTGAGGGATCTAGGCCTCAGAAACAAAGGACCCTGAACCCATGTGTTATGGCCTCAACATTGCTTCTGAGGGCCACTTAAGGGAGGAAGGTGTGCTAGAGCTTCTTGGAGGTTTGAATGGCAAGTCTTCCGTCTAGGTTTCTCCAACGACTGCATGGCATGCTTCTCTTCAGTTTCTAGATAAGTATGTTTCTGAATCACCTTATTCCATTGACCCAAGGAAATTCCTGAGCAATCATTTTCCTTTCAAAGAAGGGTGTCTGACTTGAGACAAGGAGGATTTGATTCTTCGGTCCCCAGAAGGGGTCCATCCACCCCTGCAGACCTCTGTACTATCACTTAAATGAGTTATAATGCTTTGTTTTCTATTCTTTTGAGCAATTCTAAAAGGCCTAGGCTATTCTTATTGAACACTCATGGTCTCCTGTGGAGCCGACTGTTTCCATAACACAGCGGAATAGAATGCAGGGGACACTGAGCTTCTTACTCCCTTGGCCAGAAGAGAGTGAGTTCCTCTTATCCAGCTTCCCCCTGAGTCAAGGATTGCCACAGCCAGATGGAGTATCTCCCAAACACCCGCTTTCTACCCCTCATCAAGTCTTTAGGAATGGTCTAGGAGTGCTGAAAGAGAGCATCCTAACTTCATAGAATATGTCATGGAAGGTAAGGAGACCATCCCAGTACATAAAATGTACTCACAGTAAAGATTTTAATCTTAGGGTTTAAAACAATTTGCTAAGGTTCTTGAATCTCTTTCTCATTAACTAAAACTTTTTTCCAGACTTCTTTTTCTTGATCTAGTAATTGTTTTTATTCCCAGAATTAAAAGTTTGCTAGAGCCCTATCAATTGGCTTCATGGAGTTCAAGATGGATCGGACATTGGCCTTTGTGCCCTGCCACAACATACGTGAACTCCGTATTTACACCCATGCAACTGGATTGTGGAAGGTCCTTAACTAATAGGCAACAGTGTGGTATCATTTCCAATGTTACTGTATCCTGCCCTAGAAAACTTACTCTGTCTCCAGGAGGTCCCATTGGTCCTGGTGGGCCAGGTAATCCTGGAGTCCCCTACACAGAAAGAAACAAGAGGTATGCTGTAATATGCCTGCATAAGTGTGAAAGAATTCTAGTTCTTTTCCAAAATGTTTTAAAAATAAAGTTCTAGGGACTGTGAAAAAAACAGGAAACCAGAGCCAAGCACAGTGCCCAGTATACAGATAGTTGATTAACACACAGATACAAACTGGAAGACTAAGATACAAACGGAAATGGAAATGACACATAGCACATATACAGACTCCGCACTGTTGTGGAACCCTAGTTCACCTTTCAAAGCAACTCAGAGACAACTTTTAAGCAGTGCATGACTGGGCAACAACTCACCGACCGGCCAGGGAGTCCTGGTTCCCCAGCATCGCCTTTCATCCCCTGGCGACCCTGGAAAGAAAGCAGTGGAAGACAGTTCTCAGACACTGCGCAGGGATGAAGTTCAAAGGGGACAACACAATCACCACCTCATAAATCCGATGGAAGCCCAGAGATGGGCATGTGAGAGTGTTTCTGCAGGTAGATGACTAACCCATTCCGGGGAATTCATGCCCACTTTTTAAACTACAAATGTTGCATGATAATAGCCACTTACAAAGTGGTGGGATAATTTTATGTAACTGTATGAAGATAATAAACCTTCTTTGAAACTGTAGCATAGTTTAACACAAGAGATAAGTGAATTTTTTACAAGAACATTTCTAAAAGGTCAAGTCAGTAGCAGTAATTAGTTCTGCATATTATTACATATATGATTTACATGTCTAAAATACCCCTCATCATAAGACATCATCTCAGTGGCTGACCTTGGTGAATTACCTGAGAAAACATTTGGCAAGATATAGAAAACATTCCAGTTAAACTCAGTTCCCTTGTACTAGAAAGAGTCTTGGTGCTTACTTGTTCTCCTGGAATCGAGAGCCCATTGGGTCCCTGGGGGCCTGCAGGACCCTGGGGGCCTGGAGGACCTGTATCTCCTCGAGGACCAGGAGGGCCCTACAGGTTCAAGAGAGGCAACCATGAGTGAAGGGACTCCTCTAGTGCAAACACACAGAACCTGTCTGCATAACTCAAGGACTCAACCCTATAATCTTCACAAACGTTTTAGACACCTATACATCTGTGGGAGTATTCCTTCCTCATTAAAAAGAATAATTAGAAAGTGCAATAAATTCATAGGAGCACTTGAATTTCCATAAAAGTCCTAGTAAAAGTAAATTTTTTTAGAAAATAAAATATATTGAATATATTACATTCACATATTTATATTCATAAGTTCATGTTAGCATAAAGCTCCTCAAATCAATTTTATGGTGTAATCTTATTCTAAGGAGATATAATCTGAGACATGAGACATGAGTTCCTGAAACCAAAGAGATGGCGGGGGGGGATTGTATCCCCTGAGGTACTCTACACCAGAAATAACTTGCTTACATCTCACACCCCATAGTGGGGATTTAAACCGACTTCAACAGGTAAGTAAACATGTGCATGATCTCTGAAATATACTCACAATTGCTCCATTGATACCTCTTTCACCTCTGGGACCTTTTGCACCAGGTCCTCCCTAAAATACATAGAAGAACATATTAACACATAAGAAAAGCAGAAATGAGTTGATACATTAAAAATCTGCTGCTGGGCTGGAGATTTAGCTCAGTGGTTCCGGCGCCTGCCTTGCAAGTGCCAATGGTCCTGAGTTTGATGCAGATAACCACATACAATGCTGGGCATGGTGACTCACGCCCACCAGCAATCAATACCATATACCACAGTGCCAGGCGCGGTGGCTCACACCTGTAATCCCAGCACTCGAGAGGCAGAGACAGGCAGATTGCTGAGTTCGAGGCTTGCCTGGGCTACATGGTGAGCTCAGAGCCAGCCTGAACTACAAAGCAAGAGCCTGTCTCAAAAAAAAAAAAAATGCTGCTATTGCAAAACCAACCAGCAGTAAATGTTGGCAAGGCTGCAAGGAAAAAATCACCTTTCTCCACTGCTGATGGGAGAATAGCCTAGTGCAACTATTGTGGAGATCTGTGTGGAGACTCCTCAGAAAATAGGATTAGAGGTCTCATTTGACCCTGCTATACCCAAAGGAATTAAAAGAATCATATCGTAAAGACACATGTGCACCTATGTTCATACCAGCTCAGTTTGGGATAGCTCAGTATTGGAAACAACCCAGATGCCCATCAACTGGAGACTGGATAAAGAAGATGTGAGATTTTTTTTAACAAAATGGAGTATTATTCTGCCATAAAGAATAACAAGTTTCAGTCATTTATGTGCAAATGTATACACCTGGAGAACACACTAATAAGTGAAATAAATAGATCATAGATGTGTAAATACCATATCTTTTCTCTGGCCTGAGAACCTATAGATGTAAATGAGTTCTAGAATGTATGGTAGATTTTATGAAATAGGAAATATTCAAAGGGAATGTGTTAGGGGAAAGTAATGAGGGTAAAGAATAATGTGATTTGAAAAGAAAAAGAAAGAACATA
>PVIC010029698.1:0-22336 GCA_004025085.1 Thryonomys swinderianus
TCTCCACGCCCAGCATTGTATGTGGTTACTGGGGATTGAACTCAGGACCTTGCGCTTGCGAGGCAGGCACTGGAACCACTGAGCTAACCCTCTGGCCCCTGTCCCTCCTATTCTTGATCCCCTTCTCAGTTGAAAAAGGTCTCTCTTCCTATTTTCTAGAATCTATCTTTTATTTGGCTCTTTAGTTTTAGTTTAGATTATATAAATATGTGATATTTAAACTTGTTGATTTATTTCACTTATTATGGTTTGATTGTAGCAAATGGTGCTAACACTGCATAACCTCTGACAGACTTTCTTAAAATCTTATTGACAGTGAAAGATGCTCATGCCTGTTCCAGCAGGTGTCCCTCACTGCCCCTAGCTAATGTTTGGAATACCTACAATCATTAAGTATCATTTGTCCCTCTTTGCAGAGGAGACACGCAGGGTCTCAGGGACCTCTTACGAAGTTTAACAGGAGGCAGTGACTCCGAACTTCCTTGTTCATTTATTATTTATAGCCATTTGTTACTTGTCTAATGTGCACCGCGCTGTGGCCTGTGCAGAATGTGGAGAAAAAGTCAAGGACAACTCAAAGCTGGAGTTTATTATAAAGACAACAAAACTGTCAGAATTTTAGAGACTCTAATAGAAGTTCATCAGGGGAGTGCAGATGTCTACTGGAAACAATGTCTGAAATGAGATCCGCTCACAAGAACCCAGATGGCCAGAATTCAGGCTATAACTAACTGCTAGGACCAAACAACTCAGGGTAGAGAGACACCTCACCCGCCACTCTCAGCCTGCAATTTCTGTCCAGGCTCGTGGAGAATGTCAGGATGTTCACAGAGCCTGCGCTCAGCAACCAGCTGTCCACACCCGATCTTTATCAGGACACCAGAGTCTTACATCTGTGAGCCAAAGTTTAGCTATCAGAGTAACTATTTTTTCAGAGATGGGCACAAAAAGGATAGGACAGAGCTCCAGACTTCATTTTTTAAAATTTTTATCTTCATTGGTACATTGTATATACATGGCATGATCACACTCAATATTGGGAATTGGTACCAGTATATGACACAATTTAATTCTCATTTTTTTCCCATTCCCTCTACCCATCCCACCTCCCATGCTCTAAATACATAAGTTTTGTTTCCTTTTTTTTATTACCATCACATATTTTAGTTGCCCCTCATTACTCACACCTCCATCACATCTCCCTTTGAATATTTTCTATTTCACAATATCCATCATACATTCTAGAACTCACTAACATCTCCAATTTCACATACCAGAGTCCAGACCTCATTTTTTAAAAGTGTAGTAAATATACTGGCTAGTGATCAGGATAGGAATCTAGAAGGTATTGTATTAGGGAGACATTGGGCCTTGCACGGTCTGGAACCATCATTGGCTCTTCAGATCCAGGGCCCAGATCAGGGTCAATTCTAAAACTAGGATAAAGTGGGACCCATAAGATAAGTGGTGACAGATCACAGCCTTCTTCAGGACTGGACAGGACTGGACACCCTGGCTCAGACACAAGGTACAATCAGACCCAACAGCCTAGAGTTAAAAGCTAAGATTTTACTTCTTCAACCTCACTGGTTGTGGAGGATGGATGGTAACAGATGAGAGCTATATGGAGCTGGCGCTGGGACAGCTCACAGAATTCCTGGCTGGCCCCAGCGCAGGCCTGGGATAATGAAGGAAGATGAGGCAAGATGAAAAGAGATTGCCACATGCTCAGCCTTGAGAAGCTGGTGCAGGGGCAGTGAGGCAGGGCATGAGGTTAGAGTGAGGACAGTCCTACTGCGGTGGGCTCCAAAATCTTGGGAAAGCAAAAGAAGTGATCTTTGAGGGAAGCTTTGCCGCAGCTTGGACAGGTCAGGCTCAGAGCCAGGTCTCGGGGGTCCTCAGCACACATGGATGACAGAGAGGAGAAGCAGGAAACTGTGGACAAGAGCAGCTGAAGCAAACTAGGAGTGGAAGAGAGATTTACATGGAGGAAGTAGGAGGAGCAGCTTGGACATAGAATGAGGATACCAGGCAAGGGGAAAAGTCTGGGTGAGAAGCAAAGTCAAACCAGGCTTACTGAAGGATGGGCAGGAAGAACACGGCCAAGCTCAGCAGGGGGCGTGAGGGCCAGCGAGCCACGCAGGTGACCCGGCCGGGCCCCACACTGGGGCACCGCCTGCAGCCGGCTCAGCCGGTTGGCCTTCCACCCTGACCCAGGGAAGAACGAGGGTGAATAACAGACTCAGAGCCAGCTCACCACGCGGGCAGCAGGGGGCCCCGGCCTCTGGCAAACAGAGGCGCAGGGGCAGGGTCTTTGCACTGCCTCGCTTTTATTCACCCAAACACAGGCACAAGCAATGACGGTAACATAGGTTTCCAGTACCCGTTAGTACATGCTCTGGTAAACACTTTAACCTCAGCTGTCTTAACTCTAATAGGCAACCGCCCCGAGGCCGGCCTTCTCCTTTGCTCACAGAGGAGGCTAGTTAGGCCTTACTTCTCCTCTGATCTCCCCAAGGCAGATCCTGCAGTGCTTCCACCCGATTCTCGTTGTCAAGCCTTTCACTGCCAGGTTGTCTGTTGCTCCAACAAACTCACTTTGTCTGAAATGAGAACCCCAGATGTGGTTCGACTTCTTTTATCGCTGTATCATTCTTTCACTGTGTGTAGCCTGTTGAAGAGTTATGATGTTATAATTCATGATGTGATATTTTTTAAAAAGAGCAGAACATCTATATTACCTTTTGGATGCAACTTTCAAGTGATATTTTATCCTATTGGTCAAAACTGACCTGAGGAAAAGTTTTCTTAGATTTGTCAAAATACTCAGGTGAGAGTAAAGCTTATAAACATGTATGTGTGTGTATAAATATCAAATACCATGTTGTTTGTAGAACTTGAAACATTTCTAAGTTCTTCACTAACCAGAGAAAATATTCACAAGATCACTGACAATTTGCAACTTCTAGTTTTGATCTGAGTATTCTGACATCAAATTCCCTCAGGGAAATGAGGAGAATCAGAGGGGCCTTGGCTGAATCAGAACCGAACAGGAGGGGACCCTCTCTTGCTTTGAGACAGAGCTGTTTTTCTTAATATTTAGCCATTCAACAAACATGCTTTGAGCAATATGACTTTCTTGCTTACTTTACTGTTTGAGTAGAGAAAAACATTACTCCGTTTTTAAATTATTCTTTAAATTCCTTATCTCAAACTACATTTACATTTGTTTTGTGTTGAGGCAACTCTGAAAACTGAACAAGAGCATGAATCTACCAAACACAATTAAGAAAACTATGCCCATATATGAACCAGGGTTTTTTGTCTTACTGGACCTATACTGCACATTTAAGATTAGTTTCTGATTTTCAAATAATGAGAATTGAGTACTGAAAGTTCTAGAATTAATCTCAAAAATCTGAGTTATATACCAAAACCTAGAACTCAAACCTAAAAAAATTTTTTGAAAATGCTAAAACTACCACTCTGGTTTTAACTGCATACTTTTCCTAACTGTTCATACATTTTAGTTTAGTAAATTTTAACTTTGCTTTAATATCACAGAGCTGTTGAATTAAAAAGCTATCCCACAGAACAACTATGTAGATCCAAGTTACCTTAAAATATCACATGAAGGTGTTGTGGTCACAAGTACATAACAATATTTTAAAACGTTCAAACAAATTCATCTATGTAATCAAAACTAAACCATGCAAATGAAGCAATCGAAGCAAAGTAGTTTTGTTCTTTTTGGAAAATGCTTATGTCAGTATCATTTTTTGTCTAGACATCCATCAAACTTGTCAGATTAAATTACCTGCTGACAAACTAAAATACAAAGATTGACAGTGCAAGCTTTGGTGATCAAATGGAACTCTTGGGTATTACACGGGCAGTGAAAATGATAACACTGCTTGGCATTTTTGGCTAACACCACGTCCACACCTACCCTGTGACCTAGTCTATACGAACATATCAGATTACTGAATTTTTTGACTGTAGGCATTCAATGAGTTAAAAAAAGAAAGAAAACTGTGAACCTTTGAAAATGAGGTGGAGGAGAGGAAACTGAAGTCTCAGAAACAAAAGTAGCAACTACTTAAGTAACAGCCCCCTGTGGATTTTCTGTCTTTGCCTCTCATCCTTCCCACATCACCCAGCTCATGAAACATCATGGAGAAAGGTGGATATCTGCATAAATATCCAAACAAGCCCTTTCAAAATCAGAGGAATGCAAAGCCTTATTTAACATCAGGAAAGATCACAATGCCACCCGGGTAGCTAAGATTACAGGTGTGTGCGCTACTGTGTCCAACTTAGGTTTTTCATTTTTATCATTTTAAAATAATACTTAACTCACTTTCAACATTTACAGAATAAAGTTAAAAGTAATGAATTTTTCTCCACATTAATTTGCATCTGAAAATTTTACTATTGGAATATTTTCAATATGAATTATTAATACAATGGTACTTCAGCTCACGAACTTAATTCTTTCCAAGATTCTGGTCACAAACTTAATTGGACGAGACCTAAATCAAAATTCTCTATAAGATCAACACTGAGCCTAACCATTGAATTTAATTTGGTTCTTATCCAATTTGGTTTATGACCAGAATCATGGAAAGAATTAAGTTCATGAACTGAGGTACCATTATAATTTTCTAATATGCTATTTGACCTATAAATAATTTGGAAGTATTTTTTATTCTCAAAAGTTTTAGCTCTTTTAGTTATCTTTTTAAAAATGTTTTCTAGCTGGTTCATTGTTAGATAAAATAATCTAAAGAATGCAAGGTCAAATTTTTGTGAAATTTAACTCATCTATATGATCAATTTTTGTGTATTTTCCTTGTGAACTTGAAACTATGTACTCACTTATATAGAGTAAGGAAATTACAAATTGCATACCCATCAAGGGCTCCTAATCTTCCAAGTCATAATTCAATAAATTTTTGTCCTCGTGGTAGTTGTAGTAACAGTAGGAACTATTACAGGCTTTAAGAGCTACCAGTGTGGAGGTGCTTAATACACACCTAAATGAGAACACTCTAGAAGAGAAACAAGATAGCAAAGGATACTTTCCTTGAACAGACCACTCATAGAAGCAAAGATGTTAATAAATGCTATTAAAATTTCAGAAGGAAATACTTTCCTTGGTATGAGAAGCCTATGTTCCCTCAAAGCTAAGGGTGCTGTTGGAATTATTCAGAAAACAACCAGGAACATGCTACTGGAAACCAGAGGAAGTATGACCCTTGATACATAGTGGCATTTCCTTTGCTGAACTGTGTGCTTCAAAATTCAGTTATGTGGGAAGCAGACTTGTAAGCAATGAACGTGGACTGATAGCTGTAGAGATTTTCAAGCAAAATGCTAAAGATAGAAACTGATTTGCTCATGCTCTTTAAAGTAAAATATCAAGCAAATAAATAAATTTGGGGAAGAACTCTTAAGTGTAAAGAAGTGAGGTCTTGAGGTTTGGAGAAACTTTCAGCCTATCCAGACTGCAGAAGACATTGAAGTAGGAGGAGATTCACTATCAGGAAAGCATAGTCTAGAGAGGAAGTCAAAAGCATGATAGGGCCACTTTTTCCTAGTTCCTTGGATAAATTAGAAAGCCACAGTATATAATCACATGGAAGCTCTTCACAGAGATTACATGATTTAAGAACTCCTTCAGCCATTTTAGGGGAAGCTAGAAACAGTGTTGGGATTTTTCCAGAAAGTTCTACACAGGAGCCTTTTGACTAATATAGTCACATGCAGAGAAGACTTACAAAATTCTTTATAACTTTATCAGCCATAGTTATTATTACAAAGTTTTAATTTAGATTACACTTAGTCACCTCTCTTTAAAAGTTGTTTCGTTCATCACACAAACACATGCATGTACACAGAAGCTTACTTTCAAAAAATACAAATAAGATTTTCTCAATTTGCCATATACTAGTTCCTTAATAATCTGTTTTATGAATGTCTAAATAGATAAGCATTAATGGATCTGTATATTACTTTATTATTGCTGCTGATAATTTCGTTATCTTTAAAATAAAATAGAGGTGGGCCAGAGATTTAGCTCAGTTGTTGCAGCACCTGCCTAGCAAGTGCAAGGTCTCTGGTTACATCCCTCGTAACCACATATAACAGCACCAGGCGTGGTGACTCACACACACCAGCAATCAGTACCACATAGCACAATGCTGGGCACTGTGGCTCACGCCTGTAATCCCAGCACTTGGGAGGCAGAGGCAGGAGGACTGCTGAGTTTGAGGCTTGCCTGAGCTACATAGTGAACTCAGGGTCAACTTGGACTACAAAGCTAGACTTTGTCATAAAATAAAATAAAATTAAATTAAATTAAATAGATAGTAAATATGATTATTTCTTGGATGAGTATATTTCCTGGCCTTGGTCAGATTCTAGAATCTGGCTGCATTTTGTGGCTCATGAATGAATACTTTATTGCTTCAACCTCTCTTTTTTGAATCACAATTCTTTCTCATTATAATCTTTCTGTTTAATACCTACAAATGATTATTTTTGTAATTGCAGTTCATTCACTTTTATTATCCAGGAAAATCTTCTCATCTAAACATCTTTAAACCATATCCACAAAGTCCCCTTTGAGATCCAAAGTGACATAGAATTTTAGAACATGTACAGTTTTGGGGCGATCATTAGAGATAACACAATCCATCCATTGGCCCCCTAAAGATTCATGTCCCTTCTGTGTGTAAAGTTCATTCACTTCATCTGAAGTTACCCCTAAAATTTCATGCAATATTCAAATGCAAATAACCTGACTTATCAATTTAAAAATCTGACAGGATTGGAAGAAATATTGTTATTAACAAAAACTAAAGTGGCCATAGGGTTAAGAAAAATTTTAAAATAAATATTTGAATATCAACTATGGTGATTAGAAATAACTTAAAAATGCTTTCAGTCACACCCCCTGCCTCAGCTTGTACCAGTCAACGCATGTAGCAATCATACTATTTTCACAACTTTGACAGAATTTAGAGTCAGCCACTGCCTTTCCTTCAGCTAAGCTTATCTATCATGATACAGCCCCTCTTGCATCATCAGAATGTGGTCATGTTTTATACAAGTACACATTCTCAGTACATGGTGATTGTATCTGTCATGGGGTTTTAATACATGTAGTAGGAACTTATTCTTTATAAATCTGAATGAGGCTACTTTGTATAGTATGTGTGAATAATGTATTTTAATTTTTAGCAGTTCTTCAATGTGTATTGATTTGTAGAATATTTTCCTGCTTCACCACACTCCCTCTACTTCAGTGGTTTTCCAGAGAATCCTTGTCATTGTATCAATTTTTATTTCATCAATTAACAATAATTTTAAGTAGTGAATGTCTGAATTGCTTTTCCTGCACAGTTCATTTACTCCTTTGTATTTTCTTCAATATTTAATTGTTAAAAATATCAAAGTCACTTTATAGTGTTAGTAGCAGTAAATATGCCAAAAAACAAAGCAATATGAGAAAAAATAGCCACATTTTATATTCCATGCATAAGAAACAAACCATTATAATTAGGTGTTCTTTAGATGCTTGTTTAACTTATTCTCTGAAACATATAAACCTATAATAGTGACTTTACTATGAGTTTTTTATCACACCATTCTTAAGTCTTTTTAGACAGCAAACTAGATTCACTTCTTATGAATATTACATAGGCTAAAACTTTTAAAAACCTGAAAATTACTTGAGGTTAAATTTTTAGTTTTAGCCTTCATTACCTGGATGGTGGATGTCCTTTCAGTTAACTAGGGTTATCAGAGAGTATGAAGCAGTGACTCATGTTGCTGAGGGGACTTTATTGTGAGAAATAAGTTTACTTGAATTAAAGGCAGTGTCTGACAGAACTGTGACTTCTGTCAAAGTTGTGAGAAGGTTTTTGTGTTTTTTGGGTTTTGTTTTTGGTTTTGGTTTTTTGAGACAAGGTCTCGCTTTGTAGTTCAGGCTGGCCCTGAGCTCACTATGTAGCCCAGGCAAGCCTGGAACTCAGCAATCCTCCTGCCTCTGCCTCCCGAGTGCTGGGTTCTTTTGGTACACCATTGACTGGAGCAGGCTGAGCCAGGCAGCAGTGGTTGGGGCTGTGGTAGCAGCGGGAGAGACATTCATTTGAAGGGGACAGAATCATGGGTGTTTGCAGATCTATCTCAAGGGACACTGATTTTTGAATGCTGTCGTTTCTCTGGATAGCAGCTTGTGAACAAATTGTGAATGACTGTCCGGGCATTCGCGGCTGTGGTCCGCCTTTCCGCATCTTTCCAGACAGTGGTATCAGTAGAGCCGCGTGAGCGGGACGCTGCCTTGGTTTTAGGCTCCGAGGACCTGGAGGCTGTCCGCTGGGTGACAGCTGTGCTGCGGTTGACAGTTCAGCCCGGGACGGGCCTGGAGTCCTTCAGCCCGTGGTTTCCCTGAGGAGTCGCTGCTGTCTCCAACCGGAGTCCGCTCGGTAGAAAGTAGAGCGCTTTCCGCTGCAGTGCACAGGTGGGGCCGGCGGCCACGGCGGTCATTTCCAGCGGGTGGAGCTCGGCGGAAGGGTTTGCAGTCAGTGGGAGAGATCGCCTTCGTCGTAGTCATGAGTGTTGGGCAGCTGTAGACAAACGGACTCCAGAATCGACCGACAGCGTTGAAAGCAGCGACACTGCAGTTCAGCGCTGTGAGATTCACAGAGATGTTGTCGCAGACGCTCCGAGGTCAGGCCGGCCGCGCTCGCGTCACAGTGCCCAGCCCGGGCGCCGTCCCGCCCGCCGACGTGGACCTGGGCGGAACGTGGCTACTGTGCCTGCCCCGTAGCAGAAGCAGGGCCGCTTGCAAGGCTGGTGGTTCGGGGTTCGGTTCGGCTTCGGTCAAGATGGTGTCATTCCAGCGAATGCAGTGGCCGCGGTTGCGGGTGCAGACGCTGCGTGGTGGCCTCGGGTCTCACGGGGCGCGCGGGTTCCACCTGCGCGTCCACGCGCCCCACCCCCACCCCTCGCGGCGGCCTCCCCGCGGCCACACGAGCCGTCTCCCTGGAAACCTGGACGCGCTTCCTGGAGACCAGTGTTCGCCGCCGCCGCTGCTGGAGGACGAGGAGGAGCGGCCGCTCTGTGCCCAGATAGTTCTTTGAAAACTGACTCGCGAGTGCTGGCACAGCCCCAGGCTGGCACTCAGCGAAGACCCAGACGTCCCTGTCGAGAGAAGGGTCCGTCTGAATTACAATTTCTGTACCGGTCACCTAAAGTTCGGAAGATCCAGCCGGTCACCCGAGGTCCAGCAGCTGGTCCCGGGACGCGAGGACTTGGCCATCATGGCTTACCACGGAGAAGACTGCTACTTTTACTTCTACTCCACCTGTACCAAAGGCGCCTCATGTCCGTTCCGCCACTGCGAGGCTGCACTGGGGAGCGAAACGGTCTGCGCGCTGTGGCTGGAAGGACGCTGCTTTGGAGGGCAGTGCGGGCTTCGGCACATGGAGATCGGTAAAAAACGCAGCGAGATCCCGTGTTACAGGGAAAACCATCCCTCGGGGTGTCAGAAACTGCACTGTGCTTTGCACTGTGACTGGGAGCGCCACATCGGCAGCCTGTTCCTCCCTCCGAGCGAGGCCACCCCGCCCCCGGCCCCAGCCCGGGAAGGAACCAAGGCCGCTCCGGCTCCGGCTCCGGCTCAGGCTTCGGCTCTGCTCGCTGTGCCGCAGACCCAGTTTCCGACCCAGCCCAATCTGCCCGCGACCCTGCAGAGCGGCCCCAGTGGGAAAGGAGGCGCTGACTGTTGCCCCAAACATCCTCGGGTGATAGTCAGAACCGCAGATATCAACAGCAACGACGATGATCTGTCTTTTGAGAAGAGCGACGAAGCTGAAGCATCAACCCCACGGTCCACCCCTGGAGTCCAGTACGGGTCACAGGGGGTCTCTGCCCAGAAACTGGGTGTCGATGCACAGCAAGGACCTGCCAATACTCCACTCCCATCTCAAGCCAGCTCCGGTCCTAAACAAAAGAGTGTTCGGACTGTCGTGAGGACTGTGGTGTGCTCCAGCAAAGAAAGAGAGGGACTCTTGGTTCGACTGGACCTTCCCGACCGACTGAGGAAAAGGAAGTTTGCGGCTGGTGGTGGCAGTGATCCCCCACTAAAGCAGAGCTTGGCGGAGCGGCTGGGAAGCAGAGTCGAAGTTCCAGAAACAAATATTAACGTGGCGCCGAAGAAGGTCCAGATTCCTAGGTCTCTGAAGGAGCGCTTAGGCCCAACACCCCAGCCGAGCTGTGATGAGACCACAGTGAGAGGCGACAAAGTTGGCGAGATTCACGTGAAGACCTTGGAACAAATTCGTCTTGAAAGAGCCGCTCAAAACCTCAGAAAGCTGCAAACTCAGCTCCAGATGACCAATCCTTCCAAAGCCAATGAGTCTACATCGACAACAAGCAGCTCCTCCACTATCCAAATCAAAACCCTCTCCGAGATCCTGGCTGAAAAAAAATATCATCAGCAAGAGACTGAGAGGCAAAAATACAAAAAGGATGCACCTAACATCAAGACAAAGATTGCTGGTGAGATGAAGAAAACCATCATTTTCTCACCCACCACTGTTAGCAAAGGACGATCAGAGGAGCCTGCAGGTTCCGGCAAAGGCCTGCAGGGGGTGCACGTTAAGACCCTGCAGGAAATCAAGCTGGAGAAGGCCCTGAGGTCACAGCAAAGCCCAGGGAGCCGCACCAGCTCCCAGCCCCAACGCGAGGCCACCGCGGGAAACAGGCAGCTGTTCCAAGTCCCCAAAGGACCAAGTATAAAAGAAGAGAAGCTTCAGGAAGGAAGTGCAATTACTTCTCAGAGCAGAGTTATTAGAATAAAGACCACTGAGAGTTCACATGAGCCTAGAAGACTTGACAACACACTTCTGGTGCAGAGATGTGAGACTGTCCAAGAGAATCATACGCAGCAGCCGCAGGAGAAAAGAACCTCCCAGAAGGAGACATCAGCCTGGACGCCCCCGCCGGGAGATACAGCCTCTTGCAAGAGCCGTGTGGTGGAGAAACCTGTGCTCACTGCTGCACCAGATGTCGGGGGAGTCCTCAGCAGCCCGCTTCCCACAGAGTCATGCCAGAAGATCGAGGTACCAACCTCAGAGCCTGGGGACTCAACAGTGAGTATGAAATGTGCAGCAAAGTCTTTGGGAGAAAACAGGAAAGCTAAACCCAAAGTAAATGTGAAGCAGTCGGGGGTTAAGGTTTCATCTCCCCTATTGGCCCCAAAGCACAAGGCCCCAAAACGCAAGACCTCAGAGATGCATCCTGATATTGTGAAGCCACTGGGCTCCACCAAGGCCCTGCAGCCAAGTCCCGCCAAAAAAGCAGCTGTGACTGTGAGCCCTGTCCTCCACAAGGACAAACCAGTCACTGCCCCTGCGGGAGAAAAACCTCCCGACGGTTTTGTGCTGCCTCCAAGCCAGCGTGCTCCACACCTGTCACCCCTAGAGGAGCCTGGCTCTTTCACATCCCAAACGGCTGCAAGCACTTGGCAAGCCAGCTCTGCCTCCACCGCAGAGCCCCTTCTCTCCACAGAAGATGATTTTGAGAAACTAGTATCGGAGTTCTCAGAAAACATAGAAGCTGAAATTGACCTGTGTCCTGAGAAAGATGAAGATCAACTTCTGCTAGAACTCACAGAGCTGATCAATAGCTAAAGGTGGCAATGGGAACATCTTTCAGAACACAGCAGGTAAGGACTTATTTTCATCTATTATAACTTGTACCTGAGAGGATTATCTCTTTATTCTTGAATTTGCCCCAAATCAGAAGTATACTTCTGAATTATCTATGTAGCTTCCTTGACATTAGATTTTTTCAAGTCCCTTACTCACCATTAGAGTAACTATTACTGTCCATTGGAAGATATAGTTAAGCATCTTTGAGGGAAAAAAACGTTCTGTAATATCCTCTCCTCTAAGAAAGAGACAGAGAGATCTGAAGCGATAGAAGAAATTTACTGATTCCTTGAGATGCTAATGTGAACAAATACAGTTACTACTACTGTAGATGAGATTTATAAACAAAAAACTTTACATAGTCTGTGTTGTCATATGTCTTTTTAATGCCATTTGGACATTTCAAGTATGCTTTGAAAAGAGCTTGAGAGACCCAAAATATGAAAATAATTTTTTGGGTCTCATTTTGACACTTCAGCTGTTCTGAAAAGCAATAGCTAGCTTTTTATTGCTGAACTCTTTTAAAAAGGTTTTTCAAATGCCTCAGAGTTCCCTGGAGCCTAATCAACATCTGGGATGCTCTGCATTAGAGGAATTCTCCAGTCCACTTTTAAAATGTCTAACTCTCCCAACAAGCTCATCTTGCCTAATATATAATTAGTGCCCTTTAACAAGCTGAACAGTTTAAAAAAAAAAAAAGACCTCATTCAAGCTGCCATTATTTATCTATGGACCATGGAGTACACTGACCTGTGCTGTAGCTGGTGTTTGAGACATTCTGGGTTGTACTGTATACAGTGTAGTTTTCTTCATTTTCTTTCATGATGTTGGTCTCCCTCTCTCCTCAAGGTGTAGATTTATAGAAAAATAAGTACAGTAGGGACAATAGCTTTGAAAGGAAATATTGTGCATAATCAGGAGGAAGAAAGAACTTTTCCATTTTGATATTTTACTGTAGGCATCCAGTTTTGTTTCGCACAGAGAAATTGAACTATCTGTCATGTTGGCACGTGAGGAACTACTCTTGTAAGAGACTCATCGGGAATGGATCTTCAACTGGCCCTTTCGGAATGTAGCAAAGGAAGAAAGGCATGGGATTGCCCACTCAGTCTTAAGAAGGTCTGGATGATTCTGCACAACCAAAACTGACTTGAAATTTATGCATGGACACCTCTACCAATCCATCTTCATCTGAGGCGTCCCGTAGAGAGCCCTTCTCCATCCAGCATGGAATGTTCTGGTTTCACTATTAATTTTCTGAACTCACTTTATTTTTGGAATCAATTATAGATTCCAGTTCCTTTTTCGAGTATAGCCCTTATTCATTTGCTTTATTTAGTAATTTGTTTTATGTATAAAATGTTAGTATTAGTGATTTATATTTAGTATTATTTAAACTATTTATATTTAGTATTATTTATTATTATTTGTCATGACAGAACAAGAGAAATACTTGTGTTTCAAACAAAGCTAGAGTGGGAAAGTAAAAACAAAAGTGATGGTTATAAGTGAGCAAGTATTGGTTGCCTTTGCAGTATTGGGCTCATTTGAAGCAGTTCCATCTCGTTGAACCTGTAGGATAACAAAGTTGTCATTCTAAGATGAATTAGTATATGCTTCCCATCATTTATGGATATATGGAAAATAATGGGGCAATATTTTAGCCTTCTTTATTGACCAGGCTTGTGGTGAATATTCCAATCAGTCTTTTTATTACAAAGGCTAAAAGACAAATAAGGAAGATATTCCACAAACCAAACACTGGGTATATTTTGTGTCACCTAAAACGATTTTAAAATGTTAAGAATGAAATAAAAAATTTTGAGATAAATGAAAGTCGCTGTCTTTTCTTTGCAACTTTTTTTTGTGTGTGTGTGTGAGACAGGGTCTCACTTTGTAGTTCAGGCTGGCCCTGAGTTCACTATGTAGCCCAGGCAAGCCGCCGCGAACTCAGCTATCCTCCTGTCTCTGCCTCCCGAGTGCTGGGATTACAGGCATGAGCCACCGCGCCCAGCACTTCATTACACTTTTAATTGTATATGACTTGTATTTATTATTTGTATTAATTCATAATCTGGTTTATTAAATGAAAATGTAAATTTATTTGAATTTTATCTCTTCATAAATACTTAGTTAAATTTCTACATTTTCATTCTGGAAAAAGATGGATCTCATGGATTCCCAAACCCTAGAATAGAGAAACACATTCCCTTTCTTATTTTTATGTATGTCTCTCTTAAATAATGTTAAAGAAATGTGTTAAAAACATCAAATCCCCAGAAAAGTGCAGCACACTGGTAGTTTATTGGCTGCATATTACAAAGATGAAATCACCAATTTCACAGAATTACAATTTCTCTCTTTGGAGCCTGCTAGAATCAAAATTTCTCCAATAAACTGGGTTCCTCTCATGATGTACATTCAAATTCTTAGCCTGAACTAACTAGCTAACTGAAGATCAGCCTTCTGCTAATCTTCAACTCACTTTAGGATGTGTCAGCATGAAATACTTTCAATCTTCTAAAAGATAACTCTATATAAGCTTTCAGCTATTTTCACGTGGAAAGTTGCTTATTTGAACCCTCTCCTCACCTGTAAAAGGCTAGCAATGAAAATGCTTGACCTAGAGCAGTGACATGAAGATTAATATAGGTAAAAGTGGTTTGAATCTACTACATGTGCTGTGCAGGTGAGAATTTGAAGAGATGATGGTTGGATGACATCAAGTCTGGAACCATAAACAAATAGAATTTTCATTGAGCTTTGCCCTTTACAGTGTGGTCTTGGGTAAAGTACTTCAATTTATAACCTGTCTTATGGAATTGTTGTAGACTTTAAATGAGGCAGTATATATAAATTCTTGACTTCACTGACCGGGACAAAGTAAATACTGAAAAGTGCTTATAGTTATTTTGATACTGGTTATTATTATAATGTTAACAACAAAACATCAAAGCAGCAAAATAATAACATTTCATATCAAGAATTCTTTGGTCTGTCTCAAAACAGATAGTAGGTTTCTTAATCTACCTCATACTAGTCCTGTCTCAGCTATCAATATGTGAACAATCCTTTACTGATATGATGGAAACAGAAGTATTTCAATTACTGGACATTTTTCAGATTTGGAATAATTTGTATAAATGTAATGAGATATCTGGTGGTGGAGCCCATGTCTGAATAGCAAAATTTATTTTGTGTTATCTCTTCTGTAATATTTTTAAATTTGATACAGTTATGTTGCTGAAATTTATACCTGTTTTAGTTTAATATTAGAAAAATGTTTAACTCTGCATGTGTTTCTATATTACCTAAAGAAAACTAAATAATTTGCAATTGACAATTTACAGTGGAAAAGTTAATAAAATTTACTTTCTTTAGTACTTATAGATATATGCTACTTGGTAGAGATTAAAACAAATCAAACTTCTATAAAGACTATAAAATTCCATAAGCAGTCTATCAAAAAGGAAAAATAAAGTCTCTCTAGTTATATTCTAGAAGACTGGATATTCACTGTATATTTTCTATGATTTTTTTGTTAGTTTTGTTTTTTGAGACAGGGTCTCACTTTGTAGTTCAGGCTGCCCCTGAGCTCACTGTGTAGCCTAGGCAAGCCTCTAACTCAGCAATCCTCCTGCCTCTGCCTCCCAAGTGCTAGAATTACAGGCCTGAGCCTCCAAGCCCGGCATTTGTGCTATGTGGGCTGATTGCTGGTGAACATGAGCCACCACGCCTGGTATTGTTGTATGTGGCTACTGAGGATTGAACCAGGGGCCTTAGCTTGCTAGGCAGGCACTAGAACCACTGAGCTGAATCTCTGGCCCCTCTTTATTCTTGAAAATAGACTACAACATATCTAGCTTCAGAAACAATTTTCAAGTTTAAAGTTGGCCTTTCGTGCTTGAACACTTGAGAAATAATTACGTGGATTAATGTTATCATGTTATCACTCTCGGGCATCAGCACAGGTACAAATTGAATTAACTAAACATTCTCCCACATGTAATCCAGTTTAGAGAAAAAGAAGTAATAATACAAGAAGTGAGAAAACCAATCTTTCCTGCAGAAGTTATTATGACTTCCACTTCAGCCCTCCAGTCAGGATAAAGTCTGAAATTATATGTCGTTACACCATCTTACTTTATAGCAACGTCCTTTACTCTTCTGACTTTGAAGCTATCTTGACCTGAGTTCAATTTTGTAGTACATGTGTACAGTCTATAATGTCTATATTCTTTGTTATTAGAGTTGGTACGTGCACATAACACATCCTAATTCCTTTATTCCTCTCCTTTCTCTCCCCTCCATCCTCTTCTCCCTGTCTCTTGATCCCCTTCCCATTTGAGAAAGATTTCTCTAATTCCTTTTATCTAGTTTTTATTTAGCTCCTTAATTATAATTCAGGTTTCTCATTTATGGATACTCTATAGTATGTAAATGCCACATTTTGTTTATCCATTCATCTGTTAATGGACATGCAGGCTGCTTCCATTATTTAACTGTTTTGAGTTGTGCTACTGTAAATGTGTGTGTTCATGTATCACTGTAATACACCATCTTTAACTCTTTAAAAATGATACCTAGAAGGGAATTGCTGGGTCAAACAGAATTTCTAGTGTTCGTGTTTTGAGGAATTTCCATACTAATTCCAATAATGGTTATAGTAGTTTACATTCCACCAATAATGTTGAAGTGTTCCTTTTGCCCCAATATTGGTTATTATTTGATGTCTTTTTTTCTTTTATCTGGTACCAGGAATAGAACTCATGACTTTGCACTTGCAAGCAGGCAGCAGCACCACTGAGATAAATCCCCAGCACTATTATTTGATTGACTTCCAGAAACACATGTCTATTCTGAGTCCACTTCCATGAGGCTCTAATTCTGAGATGTCTGACATACAAATAGCTGTTAATGTATTCACCAAGATCTTGTATTGCCCAGAGGGATGTCTGGAAATTTAGTATAGGGCACCTTGATCGAGCAAGTGCTTTCCTACACATTCAAATATAATTATTGAGACAGTCTCTGCTTTATATTTGGAAAATGACAATGAGTCAGAATTAAGAGATCACTGTCAATTAAGAAGTCAACAGTATGTATCCAAGGCATATGTTCAGAAATTTTTTCTCAAAATGGCCACATGAAGTTTGCAGTAAAGCATGGCTTATAAGTTTTTTTTAAACTATGTTTACGTAGTGAGTAATAAAATTTCATTCAAGAATAGTGGTACTTTATGTAAAAGTATCAGCATCATTACTTCACTAGCTAGAGATACATTCAACTTAGTATATTTCACTCTCAGGAGCTCTGTTTTGTAAAAGAACTCCTGAGCACGCGAGAGAAAGAGAAAGGATTTCCCTTTGTATTCTGGCTCTTAAAAACGTACCCAGAAATGATGAGTGCTACTTCTCATTTTGCAGCAGAAACATCAAGTTGAATGACCACAACTCCTTCAAAGTAGTAGGAACTCCCAAGTCTGTGATATGTTCTCATCAACATAGTTAAACAGCCTGGTGCAGCACTAACCCAAGCACTCTAGGAAACTGATCCAGGTTGGAGATGTTTAGTTTGAAGACCCTGAGAGCCATCCCTAGTAAAACCCATACACACACATGGACACACACACACACACACACACACACACACACACACGCAAACCTCAACCTATTTAATGAACAGAAAGTGACTCTATATTGCCAATGTCATTCAGGTCTGAGTCTCTTCAGGTACTTGGCTTCTGTTCTTTGGCACAGAACCTGTTGCTTCTTAGCCAGGAACACAGTGACTTTCTATTCAGGTAATAATAGGCCTGCCTTTCAATCATTTCTTCTTTTGAGAGTGTTGACCTTTAAGGGCAAAATATCTGATATTTACTGATGAAATTCAGACTGCATGAGGTGGACATGAAGGTTTTAAGTCAGAGTTGAAATGCTCTTTAGGTTACACCAAGTAGGACTCAGTGTATGTGAGATAATACATACTGGACTTTGAAATGGTGAAGAAATATCGTGTGACCTTGAGCTTTCACCAGTTCCTTCTGAGAATGAGTCAGACTCAGTATTGCAAAGCAGAGAGGCTGACGGGGAAGTGACAGAAGCACTAGACTAAGATGCAAGAACTAGGTCCTTCCCAGCTCAGTGCCAAATACCGGTGGAATGAACTTAGACACATCTCCATGTTTCTGGGCTTTGGTTCCCCTTTCTACTAGATGGGCCTGTTTTAGTTACAGTGCTTTTCACTAGTGTGTAGGTGAATGCCTTCTAGCTTTTGCTAAAATGCACATCTGGATTACCAGGCCTAGAGTGGAGGTTGAGAGACTGCATTTCTAATAAGCTTCTCGGTGGTATTGACAGGACCATATTTGGGATACCAGGACTTAAGGACTCCTAAAGCCAATTATTAGAAGACATTCCATATTGACCTGGAACCTATAATATCGCAGACATTTTGTCTGGTGGCTGTTGATGCTGTGATAAAGAAGATGCAGTTTCTACCCACACTAGAAATGCAAATATTCCAGTAGGGAGAAGAGACAAGTGCATCATTTTAAAATAGTGTGAAAACACCCCTGAAGCTTGTCTGAGGAAAAGAGTGTGACTAGATGTGCAGGGAGGGGTTTATCTGCAGCCGAGGTGGGGGTTCCTATGTCAGAAAAGTTGCACATCATGTGGGAGCACCAAATACTGTCAGGTATTATGTACGGAAGGGGATTTCTTTATCTCAGAGGACATTTGAGAGAATTCCTTTATTCAAGGGAAGTAAACTGTGGGTAGAGGAAAAGAATTACTACTTCCACTCACTCTTCTGTTTTGTAAAAGAACTCCTGAGCACAGAGGCAACTCCCTGGGAGGTGGAGAGTCCCTGCACATTAGGGGCTCAGGCCAGTACATTGACGTAGGGAATGCAGGGAGGGGAAGAGGAAGGGCAAACTGCACAGGACAACATCTGGGAGTGCTTTCTTCTTCTGGCTGATGATAGGATTGACACTGAATCAGGTTTACTCTGATGCCTTCAGATGATGTCACAACAAGTCATCAGCCAGCAGACAAGAGAGATGGCTTCTGGCATCCCCTCACTCTGTGGCTTGGGCAAGTCAACCCCCACTCCATCCCTGGTCTAATAGTCATTCCAGCTATGCCGTACAAGGTTGGCAAGATATTTGGGGTGTCTTACAACTTGAAGTGTTCAAGAAAATTAGAACAGAGGTTAGTGAGAGCTGGGAGGTGGTTTTGATGGGAAGCTACTGGTTGCAGTTATAAGATGAACATTTTTTTTTTATTGAATTCTTTTTTTTTTTTTTTTTTTTTTTGAGACAGTGTTTCACTTTGTAGTTCAGGCTGGCCCTGAGCTCACTATGTAGCCCAGGCAAACTTCAAACTCAGCAATCCTCCTGTCTCTGCCTCCCAAGTGCTGGGATTACAGGTTTGAGCCACCACACCCCATCTAATTGAATTCTTTATTGGTACATTTTACATACAACTCACAATCACACTCAACATTCAGGAATTTATGTTTTGAAGGTATTTACAGCTGTGTATAGAATATTTGAAATTTACTTAGGGTAGCACATTCAGTATTTTCACTACATACTCTAAATAGACCAAACTGTGTGGGACACTGCGTATGTTAACTTGCATGATCGTGATCATTATTTCATAAGATACATGTATAGTGTATCAAATGGTCTCATTGCATATTTTAATTTTGTCAATCACAGCTACCTAAAATTAGGAAAATATCTATGAGTAAATTTTCATATCCTAGTTCAGAAATCATACACCTTCTTGTCTAACAAGTTAATCCTTCCACTTTCACCATGTGCATCTGCCACTTCCTGCAATATCATTAGGACTGTGGCCAGATTTGGCTATTATCCATTTGTTTTGGTCTCAGAATCTGCCTCTGTTTTCTATGTGTTTCAGACACTTTGCTGTCTTTATGCAGACTTTGTTTTCTTCTAGCGAGGAAATCCTACTCCTGTTGTTTTCTACATCCTCTCTTCCATTACTGACCCCTGGCCGGACTCTCATAGTAGTGTCCTGGCCATCCTCAGGACCCCTTGTCCCTCCAAACTTCCTTATCCAAGCGCAGCTGAGATTTTGTTTGCAGAGAGATATTGACTCTTCTGGCTGGATTGGCTCCAGATATGTGAAATGAAACCTAAACTCTCTCTTGGTCTATAAGATCATTCCCTGTCTGGCCACTTATAACCTCTGAATTCCCAGTTCCATTCCTCATCCCATATCTACTTCATCTCGGATCTTTCTTGCAGTTCTTGATGACTTCTAGCTTGTTAAGTCAGGAGTCTTTGATCTGGCTGTTAGCTTCTAGAACCTTCTCCTTCTACACCTTAACATGTGAAGAACTTTTTCTCACTCTACTTTTTTTCAAACATCTTTTAGGTCAGAACATCCTAGACTGCACTGACTGAAGCACTCTCCTCACTTCATTTCCTGTACAGCATGAACTTTAACTTCAGCATGTTTCTTTTATAGTGTGAATCATCATCAAACAACTTATTTTTGAACCCTGTTTACTGCTTTCTGTATTCCCCACATCTGTACTGTAACATGAGGACAAGCATGAGTGAGTAAGACTTTTCTGTCTTACTTCTCACCTCTGTAGACATGTCTCAGAACACAGATGCTGGATAGAGTGCAGATGATAAAAGAATGATGGACAGGGAAGATGTGGGAGAAATACCCTTCACTGATGAGGTATAATTCTAGAGTTTTTCATTTTTACCTTTGTGATGTTACCTAATCATCAGACCTAAGGAAAAGAAATGGAAATCTTCTATATATAATTTGGATCTAAATCCTTCTATCTTCAAATTCATAATTTGCACAGATAAGAGAACTAGTGAGTACAGAACAGTACCACTTAAAGAGTTAATGTTAGCTGTAGGAGGAAGAAAAATGTCCAAAATGGCAAAATGAATCCCAGCTCTTTCATTTGCTGACTGAGCCCTTAACCCCCTCTGTCCTGTCTCAGGTTTTCACTCTGGTCTCTGATACCTGTCTTTAAAATAAATCTGTCTGAAAGGAGCAATACTTGCAGCTCTTCATGCTCTCTTATGTCCTTGTGTGACTGTCATTAGCATTGTTCTTAGAGACAGACAGCTTTTAATACACATCCAGAAATGAGGGGTGAGGACAGAGGGCAGACCCTGAAAGAGAGCCTGAGTAGAAATTTTCAATGCTGGCTGCATGTTATAGACAATGTGTATGTTTAAAAATATTCACATCTAGGACCACTCAAGTTTCTGATTCAGCTGATTAGTTTGTGTCTGTGTAGAGGGTAAGAATAGATGTTTTCAGAAATTCTTTAGATGATTATGTTGTGTATATCCTGAGCTCAGACAGCTGATCTAAGCAGTGGGGACCAAGAAAATGTAATTTCTTTTCAGGTGCCCTCTGTTGTGTCACACTGTGCAGTGGGATTTCCAGGCAAGACACAATCACTGGAAACCAACAGCTCATAAAGTGTGGGGACAATACCAAAGTGCTGAGGGCCATAGAAGCCTCTCTCCTCTTTGTCCTAGAATATATGTGGCCAGAAAATTTGTAACTTGCTGTCATCTCTAGTAAATGAGCAATATAGATGAATTCATTCTTGCTATAATCATCATTGTACTTTTAGAAACTTACCTTGATTAAGTAAATAGAATGGTATGCAGAAGTTAACTCCAGGGTTGTGTTTTATACAACTTTATTACAGTGAAAAATTGAAAAAAGATTAATAGATTTATCAGGGCCAGAGGAATAGCTCAGTGGTTCTGGCGCCTGCCTTGCAAGCGCAAGTTCCTGAGTTCGATCCTCAGTAACCACATACAATGCTGGGTGTGGAGACTCATGCCCACCAGCAATCAGTACCACATACCACAGTGCCGGGTGTGGTGGCTCATGCCTGTAATCCCAGTACTCGGGAGGCAGAGACAGGAGGATTGCTGAGTTCGAGGCTTGCCTGGGCTCCATAGTGAGCTCAGGGCCAGCCTGAACTACAAAGCAAGACCCTGTCTCAAAAAAAAAAAAAAAAAAAAGATTTATCAATAGAGCACTGATTAAATATATTTTGGTCATTAACATAAAGTCATATGTAAATGTTACGTGTAGTTTTATGGAGTATCTTTAATTACTGGGAGGGAACTAATATACATTTTAAGTAGAAAGGCTAAATTTTTTTGAAACATGAAATAGGACTGGGTAGGTATAGATGCATTACAATGATTCTAGAATATATGTAACCAAGGACTAATAGTGGGAATTTATAGGTGGTAGGATAACATGTTATTCAATTATTTTTCTGTTTTCCTTATGACTTCTCTATAATACACATTGTTTATAAAATACAGTGCTAAAAGTGACTGTGTACACAGAGAGAAATAATAAATCACACCTTGCTGGACCATATTGAAGAAATGTGGACTTACAGCTGATCTTCATCTTTGGCAAAGGTATTACCTCTTACTTTCATCTCCTAGTTGAGATAGCCATGTTCATAAATTGGAAAAGTGTTCTTATGCTCCTTGAAAGTCACGCTGTCTTTAAGGTGCCCAAATTTCCCACCAGGCCAGTCTGGGCTGACTCAGTGAAAACATTTTCATT
>PVIC010029699.1:0-22358 GCA_004025085.1 Thryonomys swinderianus
GGTTTCCTGCATAGTAAGACAGGCTCTTCGTCCCATCAAAATATTGTGTCACATGGGGTAGTACCATGAGCTCAGAACAGTGCCTGGCGTCCTGTAGCCGCTCAGGATGCATTAGCCATCGTCGTTATTGTGAGGGTCAGTCGCCAGTCAACTTACAACAGGAAGGTACAAAAATAAGGTAAACTTCAACAAGATGAAACATCAAGGGAGAGATGACTTTCTCAAATCTGCCCTCCAGCCACAGAAATAAATTTTTCCTTCTGGCCATGGACCTAATCAGAGAGCCATCCTCTCTGATTAACTAACCATCAGAAAGGGATTGTGGCATGCGAAGTGTAGATTTCTTAAGAGAATTAGAAGATAGAATTTATGAATATTATCTTAGACTAAAAATCTGTCTCCCTTCATACACCTATGTTCTCAAGGATTATTTCTGCTGCAAATGAGTATTTTTAGGAAACATTGATACATAGAGTTAACCCAGTGTATTGACCCCTTGTTGTTTTAAATTAGCCCTTTTTAACCCTCATTAACCAGATTAATTCATCCTCCTCACAACCTAAAATTCATTTTCAACTTGGTTCTTTGAATAATATAACCCAGAAAAATGCTAGTAATTGCCTTTCAAGGTATATGATTCTTCCCACATCATGATTCCCTTTGAGCTTATTGCATACTTCATAAAATAATTCTCTTCTATACATAAAAATTTGCAAAGGTAACCTTTCTGCAAAGTACTATCCTCTATTAGCAATCAAAGGTCTGGTAGGAGCAGTCAGTCAGTGTGGATGATGTAGATATTTGGCAGTAGACCTCGTCATGAGCTTGGGTCAACCACAATTTCTGTAGTTTTAATCTCTTCATTTGTGTGATGGCAGAAATAGACTGTGTGAGCTCTACTTTTCTGTTTGATTTTGTGTTCCTAGTTAATTAAAAGTAATGCATATTTTAATCAAAGACAAGTGAAGTCCATTCAAGTGTGTATTTATTGAACATTTAGCATGTACCTATAAATTGGTACACTACTATAGTGGACAAAAGATGGGTCCCTGCCCTTATAAGTATATATTCCAATGGTGAGAAAGATAGTAAAGAAAAAGTAGGAAAATAATTTCAGATCATTAGAAGTTCTTTCTCTCAAACAAATAGCTCAGTGATAAAAAGAGATAGCATGTCCCAAAACTATGGAATATATATATATATATATATATATATATATATATATATATATATATATATATTCTCTAGGAGATACAGTTCATTGTGGTAAGAGTAATAAAAAGGAGGAAAAAATTCTGGTACAAAATAAAAAGTGGAAAGATTCCTTAGAGAAGGTACAGTTCATTGCAAGAATCACGAGTAAGATAAAAACTGAGAGTTTCAACTATTGAGACCTAAATATGCACACATTAACATCCAGTGGGAGATTTAAGGCTATTTTGGGAAGCTGTCAAGATAGGGCTTTATAGCATGAAGACCAGGTGGGTTACATCCTGTGTCTCCAAACGTGTCTGCTCCCAAAATAGTGTTTGAGATTAAGTATACGTGCTATATACTGCATGCAAGCCAATCTGAGCAAGTCGTTTTTGGAATCCAAGGTTGTTGTCAGCACTATATGAAAAACTCTATGTGACTAAGCCCTTGTAAACTTGCCCACCCTGCAGGTATAATTTATTACTGTACTTTCTGTAGTTATTACTATACTTTCTGTTAATGTGCACTTTATTTATGGTTTCTTCACCACTCCCTTCTAGACACTCAGTTTGGTTCCTTGGGCAGTTTTGTTCTTTCCTGCTTTCATATTTCTTGGTGTTCATGAAATTAACTTTGATTGGGGAAGATCAGTTCTATCCTTTCATCGTGTGTGTGTGTGTGCGCGCACGTGTGCACGTGTGCATGCACACATGCGTGCACATACACACATTTTGTTATTTCCTTATTTTATGAAAAAATAAAACATTTTCATTACCAAGTAAAGGTACAACAGTAGGGTACAACACTGTCTTTATCACTATCTTCAAGGTAGTTACATAGTACGAGTCATAAACCAGAAAGATCCTTACCAAAAAAAGGAGATAATGACACAAACTTTCCAATGCCGGACGTGGTGGCTCATGCCTGTAATCCCAGCACTCGGGAGGGACACAAACTTTCTTTCCAGCAGAGGAAGGTAAACTTTTGGTATAAATTAAACAAATTATCATTTGAAATATATATTGAAATATTTTTAAAATAACAGAATGTGTAACGGGGAATTGGGTATTTCCTACTTCCTATGTTTGACCCACTTGTGTTGAGGAAAGTTGCTCGGCAGCATGAATTGGAAAACACCATCTAACAGGGGAAAAGAAGCCACTTGCATGTCACACACATGCGAGACAAGTCACAAATCTGTCACTGCCTGGGTCATGTGTTTTTCCAGGAAATAATAAGCGAATGAAAAAAAATCCAGGGTAAAATGAGTGCACACACACACACACACACACACACAAACAACTGAGCTACTAGCTTAGTAAAAGGACTTGGGAGAAATGAAACAGAAGGGCAGCTCAGTAAAGCCTAGTCATGTTTTGAAAAACTGAAGGTGATCTGGAGGAGGGAATGAAGAACAAGGAAGGGTGAGAATAATCAAAGTATGTTATATGCATGTATGAATGTGCCAAAATGAAACCCATTTTTCTGTATAACCAATATGTACTAATAAGAAATGAAAATTTGCAAAATATATTACTTTGATGATAGTTTTTCTCATGCTTACATTTCTTATAGTTTGAATGAAAATTTTACATGAACCAAAAATCTTCACATTGCAGTTTCTTAGTTTGATGAAATACAACCTTCCATTTGATTTAACTGAAGCACACGAAGCAAAACATTAGTTCTGCCCTGAAACATAAGCTACACTTAATATGCTCTTCAATGCCATGGAATACATTGAATTGCAAAAACTCAGCAATTTCCCACACGTCATGGATATATTTAGGATATATGCTTTGATCATAAATGCATCCACATCTATTTAATAACAATCTTATAGTGTTTTTGAAGCTTCATAAGGTACCAAGATAAAAGGTCAAAATATGACTGAATGACTGAACAATCTGTTTCAAGACATAGCTTTTTAAATACCTAATATGCTGTTATGGCTTCTATCTAGGTGTCCCTCCAAGTCCTCATGGGGTCATAGGTGGAGCTTTTCAGAGGTGGCTGTATCTAAGCTGTGTAATGTTGGTATGAAATGTGTGATGCTGGAATTAAGGGTGTATGGTTACTAAATTAGTCCACTGAGTGCTTTGGCATAGTTCTGGGTATGGGTAATAGGAAGGCCCACCCCAGGTTTGAGTATCACCTGCCTTAAGGGTGTGTAGCCTGAATCCAATATAAGAGACAAAAAGAGGGCTGGTGCTGTCTTTGCTTCCTGACTCCCACCTTCCACATCAAGAACTGTTTTTTCCTCCTTTGTGATGCCTTTTTGCCATGTGCCCTGTCTTGGAGCAAGCCAATTATGGGCTGAAATCTCTATAAATTTTGAGCCAACATAAACCTTTCCTCCTTTAACCTTAGATGTTCGGTATTTTTTCTCAGGCCCAAGAAAAGTAACCAAAACATATGGTGCTGAGAATTTAGTGGGCAACTCAATACATATTTCTAGAATGAAAACTGTCATTTTAGGAGGGGTCCTTGTAATCTAATCCCCATACTAACCTTAAGTGTGATCTAAAATCCATATTTCATGTATGAGGTTGAAAAGTTTCAATTGGTGCTTGCATTTAAGTATTACTATAGTTTTAGTGTCTTTGAGCAAAACTTTGTCCAAAGTTAAGAGGAGTAGATCATTTAGTGGAAAATAGATGGGGAATCCCATGTACTTGATATAATGACCCCACCACACCAAAGCCAGAGCTTTCCCTAGAGAACGCCTACTTATCCCCCAAACCTAGGGTCATGTCCAAGGAACTTTCCTGACCCTAAGTCTGTATTAGATCTTTTATAAACTCCTACAGCATGTGGCCCTCATAGCACTAACTTTGCCAAATACTCTACTAAGAGCACACACCTTAAGTGTTCACACAATTGTCATTTTGTATATATTTAGTTCATTTCTCTGCATCATTGATTATAAATCTTAGAGGACAGGAACTTAAGCAGTAGAGCTTCTCATTCTGTTATGGTGTCTGGATGAAACTGAGTATTCAAACATTTGTTGAATAAATGTTAGATAAAATGGTTGTGTCCTAAACTTACATAACCTCATTAAATTGTCTTAGCAATAAAAAAAAAACCAACTTTTAAATCTGGTAGGTTTACCCAATTCTGTGTGAGGGTGTGGGGATGGTACCCCAATCTATTTAGAGTCTATCATATGTTCTTTCTCTTTCAGAAAGCAAGTAAATTTCTCTGCTAAGATATAGGAATTCATTATCCTATAAATTTCAATTTACCAATGGTATTGGCCTTTACAAATTAAGTTCAAATTGAAATGAACAAAATGAAACTGTCAAGTGTAGAGTAGTTACATCTCCTGTTCCTAGGAACTCCATGCATCAAACTATCATAACTGCAGAAAATTAAGAGGAAGTAAGGTTGATTAGTTCAAGGATTGATCTCAGTAATAAAACTAAGACTTCAACTTCATTAGGCAAATATTTTTAAGTGAATTCATAGTACTGTTGTTGCCCTTCACTCTGCCCTCAACTATTCATTTCTCTGGCAAAGACCATCAATATGCAAGATTGTCTCTAAGGAACCCCCAAAGATCCTAGTACATCAGCACAAAAAGATAGCAGGATTTACCTCTAATGGAATCTCAGCTGCTATCTTAAAATTTAGCAAATGCCAAAATTACAACCCACCTTCTTTTTAAAGAATACTTGCCTAGTGTTTTGTGTAAGCCATTGTTTCTTATTTTCTCTCTTTTAGTATTTAGTCTGTCATAGGATCCATTGCTCTAACAATTATTACCTCCTTTTTGTACTGTTAAGGGGCCAAAATATTAAAAATCTCATTGGTCTTTTATCTGTCTTACCTTGACTCTTTCTAGAGTGCAATTTGCCTGTGTACTCAAGCTGTCCCCTGCCTAGAGTCTAGGAGACGTGAATGCATTTGTATCTGAGGTAGGAGAAGGCTGCCTTGGGAACCTGCTCCCCTCCCAAAGTCCCAACAACTCATTCAGTAAGTCTGAAGGAACGTAGGTAGCACAGAGGGTTTAGGGCCAAGGGGACAGAGAGGAAAGAACAGACGAGAAAGAGAAGGCTGTACGGTTAGGGGCAGGATGTCCATGTAATTTATCATTTGTTTCCTTTAGAGAATGAAGAACTCTATAAATTATAAGAGTCATAACCCTGGACTGTCCCTGGCAAACAGGAAGCCCATCCAGTCATTACAGTGGGAAAGAAATCAAAAGCATTTCCTCAGGCACTGCTGAGGTGGAGGTACTTTATCTCGCTGTCCTTCTTTGTACAGGTGACCATAGTCCTTCAATGGCAAATTTCTTCTGTTGTTTAGACAAGGAAACACTTTCAGTAAGATAGGGTCAAGTCTTATCTTTGTATTGTCAGGAACCTTAATGTGATGGTCACAGATCCCAGGGGGAACCCACTATGTGTTAATTTTGTAATAAACTTGTTGGAAGACAGCAGATTTATGACCCTTACTCTCAAGAGATTTGGGTTTTGATTTTAGTTCTTTCCTCGGTCTGCTTTGTTTGTTTGTTTGTTTGCAGTACTTCAGATCTAACCACGAGGACCTTGTGGAAGCTGGGTGAGTTGCATCCCTGGGTGCTCCATGCAGCTGTCCAAGCTTTTGAAAGAGATTTTCTCTTTAGTTCTCTAATAGTTCCTCCAACATTTTTGTTCATGGGTCAGTAAGTTAAACATACTGAGGCCATGTTACTTCTCAAAATTTTCATGCTTGACATCTTGGTGTTTGCACTAGAATAAGAGAACACAGGAAGTACTCACTCATCTGCCCAACCTACAATCCACAAGTTTCTGAACAGAGAATCAGTCAGAGGGTATGGCACAGCTGTGTCATTTGTGATAACATAAATCATGGCCCAGTTTTTTGCTTACCTGTCACAAGTGTTAAGCTAGGACATAAAAGAGAAATGATGTACATCATCTTCCTATGAGACAAGGCCTGTGCAAACCATATTTATGTTATTACCCTTTCTCAACCATTTCTTCCACAGCTGACATCTTACTGAAAGGAACAAGTCACACAATCCCAGATCTGAAAGGAATCTTTGTGTCATTTCTTTTTAAACTGCCAGATTTTGATTCAAAATTTGAAATACTTTTCCAAACTCTGAGGTTATAAGGACATGTTCCCCCTTTTTCTCAAAGTTTCATAGCTTCATTTAAAGAAAATAGTCAAACTTTGGTCCTCTTGCAATTTACTCCGAGATAAACAAGGTGGATCCAACTCTTTACTGAGAGAGTTCACCTTTTCTCCAAAACTCACTATGTTTCTTATACAAGAACTGCTAAGTGATGGTTCTATTTTTTTTAATCTTCTTCTACTGATCTTTCTCTTCATGGGCACGAGCCACATTGACTTAATTCTTAAAGTTTTATAGTTTTTAACATCTCTTCTCTTTCTCAGAGTTTTCCTACATATTCTTACTGATTTATTTTTCCATAAAAACTTTAGAATTATTGAGTTTAGTTCCTTCAGAATTTACTGATATTTTATTGGGATTTTATTGATTTAATAAGTTCCCTTAGGGCCAGTTCCCACCTCAGAGGGCTGAGGCCTGCCGACTGGCCCCCACCCCACCCCACCCCAGAGCTGTATTGTGAGGACCCAGGCGCGAGAGGAGCTGGAGCTATGTCCTGTGTCCCTCCACACTGGAGCTGTGCTGAGAGACCAGGCAAGATATATATAGATAGATATAGAGATAGATAGATAGATAGATAGATAGATAGATAGATAGATAGATAGATGATAGATGATAGATAGATAGATAGATAGATAGATAGATAGATAGATAGATAGATATACACACACACACACACATACATATAAAGGGTAATCTAGCTTCTGTCTTGCCATCTACTCCTAGATCCCTCTATTCATCTCTTGTCCCCACATCCTCTGCTATCTTCCTGTCAGAAGCAACACCCAGAAGTAAAAAACTCTTAGGCTGCTCTACTTCTTCTGTACTATTATAAGAAAGTAAGCAAAGTCTGCAAGGGTCTTACAGCATACAGTTGGTAAGGTTTTATATATGCCTTTTATCCTCTGTTACCCATTTGTGAGGTTCTCAGGACTCGGTGATCTTAAATCTGCTAATCCTATTTCACTCTCCTCCTATCTCCCTACCTCCCTGATTTCCCCAGTGACCTTTTATCCCCAAAGGGTTCTGGGGGTACATTTACGATCTGCATGTTGTATGCACATTGTGATCAATTCTAAATTTTGGCATTTGGACACAGAGGTAACTCATGAGCTCAAAGTCTTCAATATAGAAATTAACAAAACTTTTCATTTTATATATTGTGTTTAATGCTGATATTGACACTGATTGTATTATGGTAACAAAGATGATGTGATTGTTCTGCTCAAATACCTCCCATGATGTGTTAGAACTGAGAACTCTCAAGGTTCATTACAGATTCAAGGAGGACACCCCAGGAAGGTGCCACATCCAAAGGGCCCCAGATAATACAAAGAAAGAGAACTGCAACAAACATTACCCTGTCATCAGGCAAAGAATCAAACAAATACCATTAGTAACAACAAAACAGTAGAAATGAGAAAAGATACAAAAAAACAGAAACAAGGATCACCACCACAGGGAAATTCAGAGAAAAGGGAAATAGGGCAAACTGAAACTCAAGCACCAGGACTCGGAGATGATGACTAAAGCAGATCTAGTAAAATGGAAATCAGAACTCATCACTGAGATCAAAACAGAGATACTATCCACAGTGAAAGACATCATTAAAGAAGAGATCAGCGAGATGATAGAATCGAAGACAGAAGAAGGAATGGAACCTTTTAAACAGCCTCAAGCAGAGCTCCAGGGAATGATGAAGGAGAATGAAAGCTTGCGAAGTACCATGAATGAAGCAGAGAACCAAATCTCAGACCGAGAGGACAGCATAGCTGCCAATGAGCAGGAAAGATATAACCTATGGAAAAGAGCAAGGGACCATGAGAAATCAATCCAACAGCTTCTAGATGAATCAAAGAAAAATAATAGAAGACTGATTGGAGTCACTGAGGAAGCAGGAGACAGTGCAGAAGACATAAAAAAGCTGTTGTCAGAGATGACAGAAAACATCACAAGAAAAGAAATGGATATACAGATAAAGAGGCTTATCAGACTTCAAAACACCATGACATAAAAATATCTACACCTAGATATATAATTATCAAGGTTCCAGATGCACAACAAAAGAATGAAATACTAAAAGCAGTGAGAGAAAGGAAGAAAATCACCTACAAAGGGAAGCCCATTAGGATCACAGCAGACTTTTCAACACAAACACTCAATGCAAGGAGAGCATGGAGGGAAGTATTTCAAGCATTGCAGGAAAACAACCTCCAACCTACAATGTTTTATCCTGCAAAACTATCTTTCAGAATAGACAGGGAAATAAGATACTTCCATGATAAAGAACACCTGAAAAACTTCACAAATACGAAACCTGCACTCCAAAACATTCTAAAGAACATATTGAAAAAAAAAAACACAGAAAATTCCATACCCATGAGACCCAGGAGAGTGAATTCAGGGCAAACAAGAAACTAAATAGAAAAGGGGAAAAACAAGGAAGAAAAGAACCAAGAACAGGGAAACATGGCAGGTTTGAATATGTCCATATCAGTCATAACCATTAATGTCAATGGACTCAATGGGCCAATTAAAAGACAGACTAGCAGACTGGATCAAGAAGCAAGATCCTACAATCTGCTGCATACAGGAAACACACCTAATTCAGAAGGAAACCCATAGACTGAAAATAAAGGGTTGGAAAACAATCCTTCACACCACAGGAAACTGCAAAAAAGCAGGAGTGGCTATCTTGTTTGCAGATAAAATAGAGTTCAAACCCAAACTGATTAAAAGAGATAAAGAAGGTCACTATATTCTCGTACAGGGAACAATCCAGGAGAAAGAAATAACAATCATAAATATCTATGCACCAAACTCGAATGCACCCAACTATATGAAACAAACATTACTGGACATGAAAAGCCAGTTAACCATGAATACAACAGTAGCATGGGATTTTAATACTCCATGGTCACAAATAGACAGGTCAACCCGATAAAGAATCAGTAAGGAAATACTTGAGCTAAATCAAACTTTTGAGCAAATGGACTTATTAGATGCCTACAGAATTTTTCACCCTACAAAGCGAAACTATATCTTCTACTCAGCTGCTCATAGATCATTTCCAAAATAGATCACATCCTAGTCCATAGAACAGGCTTAAGTAAATGCAAAGGAATCGAAGTTATCCCCTGCATGCTATCAGACCATAGTGCCTTGAAACTGGAGCTGAATAGCAAAAGAAATTCCAAGATCCTCACAAACACATGGAAATTGAACAACACTCTGTTGACCAACCAATGGGCCACAAAAGAAATTAAAGAAGAAATTAAACAGTTTCTACAACTAAATGACAACCCCAGCACAATGTATGGGAATTTATGGAACACAAAGAAAGCAGTTCCACAAGGGAAACTCATAGCAGTGAGTGCCTACACTCGGAAAATAGAGCAAACTGAAATAAACAATCTAATGATGAACCTCAGACAATTAGAAAAAAAGAAGCAAAACAAACCCAAGGCACATACTAGAGAGGAAATTGTAAGGATCAGAGCAGAAATTAATGCAATGGAGACAAAGAGAACAATACAAAGAATCGATGAATCAAAGAGTTGGTTCTTTGAAAGGATAAATAAAATTGACAGACCCTTAGCCAACCTTATCAAACAAAGGAAGGAAAAGGCTCAAATCCATGCTATAAGGAATGAAAATGGGGAAATCAGCCCAGATCCAGAAGTCCAAAGGATCATAAACACGTACTTTGAAAATCTGTACTCCAAGAAGATGGAAAATCTAGAAGAAATGGATAGATTCCTAGACACATATGAACTTCCAAAGCTGAACGAAGAAGATATAAAAATGTTAAACAACCTGATATCAATCTGGGAAATTGAAAATGTAATAAAAAACTTACCAACAAAGAAAAGTCCTGGTTCTGACGGCTTCACTGCTGAATTCTACAAAACTTTTAAAGAAGAGTTAATACCAGTACTTCTCAATCTTTTTAATGAAATCAAAAGGGAAGCAGTATTCCCCAAATCATTCCTTGAAGCAACCATCACCTTGATCCCAAAGGCAGGGAAAGATCTGACCAAAAAGGAAATCTCCAGGCCAATCTCTCTAATGAACAGTGACGCAAAAATCCTCAATAAAATACTGGCAAACAGAATACAGAGTTATCAAGAAAATCATACATCCTGATCAAGTCGAATTTATCCCAGGGATGCAAGGCTGGTTCAACATATGTAAATCATACAACGTAATACACTATAATAACAGACTCAAGGACAAAAACCATATGATTATTTCAATAGACACAGAAAAAACTTTTGACAAAATCCGACACCCATTTATGATCAAAACCCTACAGAGAATCAGAATCGATGGACTTTATCTCAATTTAATACAAGCTATTTATGAGAAACCAACAGCCAGCATCATAATTAATAGGCAAAAACTGAAACCTTTTACACTAAGAACAGGAATGAGACAAGGATGCCCTTTGTCACCACTCTTGTTCAATATAATGCTGGAAACATTAGCCATAACAATCAGGGAGGACAAAGATATAAAAGGAATAAAGATAGGAAAGGAAGAAGTTAAACTGTCATTATTTGCTGATGATAGGATACTCTCTCTGGAGGATCCTAAAAACTCAATCAGACTGCTAGACTTAATTACCAAATTTAGTACTGTTGCTGGACACAAAGTCAATGCTCAAAAATCAACAGCCTTTGTCTACACAAACAGACTCACTGAAAGAGAAATTGGGGAGTCAATCCCTTTCACAATAGCACCCAGAAAAATGAAATATCTAGGAATCAACCTAACAAAGGAAGTGAAAGACCTCTACTCTGAAAATTATAGGACTCTGAAAAATGAGATAGAAAAGGAAGGAGATCAGAAAGTGGAAAGACATCTCTTTTTCCTGGGTAGGGAGAACCAACATCGTCAAAATGGCTATATTTCCACAACTACTATACAGATTCAATGCAATTCCAATTGAAATTCCAATGACATACTTCACAGAGCTAGAGAAAATAATACAAAAATTCATCTGGAACCACAAGAAACCTAGAATAGCAAAACTAATTCTAAGCAACCACGATATGGCAGGGGGTATTACAATCCCCAATTTAAAACTCTACTATAAAGCCATTGTGATTAAAAACTGCATGGTGCTGGCAAAGTAACAGACGTGAGGACCAGTGGAATAGATTAGAAGTTGCAGAAACAACCCTGGATACACTAAGCCACCTTATCTTTGACAAAGGAGCCAAACACCCTCAATGGAGGAAAGACAGCCCGTTTAACAAATGGTGCTGGAAAAACTGGGCTTTAACTTGCCAAAAACTAAAGCTAGACCTATCTCTTTCACCATGCACAAAACTGAATTCACAATGGATACGAGACCTAAACATTAAAACAGAAACAATAAGCCTGCTGGAAAACAGGTTAGGTAAGACTCTTGGAGACTTTGGCTTAGGCAGACACTTTTGAATAAAACCTCTATAGCACAAGAACTAGCAGAAAGAATGAACAAATGGGATCTCATCCTACTGAAAAGCTTCTGCACAACAAAAGAAGTCACTGGCACTTCTAAAAGACAACCAACAACATGGGAAAAAATCTTTACAAGCTGTTTATCAGACAAAGGGCTATTATGTACAATATATAAAGAACTTAAACAGATCAGCCTTTCCAAGTTCAAAGACCCAATTCAAAAATGGGCATCTGAAATGAACAGACACTTCTCAGAGGCAGAAGTCAAAGCAGCTAAGAAGCATATGAAGAAATGTTCAACATCACTGGTCATTCGAGAGATGCAAATGAAAACAGCACTGAGATTTCATCTCACTTCACAAAGAATGACCATGATTACAAAATCAACTAATAAATGCTGGCGAGGCTGTGGGGAGAAAGGAACCCTTCTCCACTGTTGGTGGGATTGTAGACTTGTGCAACCATTGTGGAGATACATGTGGAGATTTCTCAGAAAAATAGAACTAGGGGTCCCATTTGACCCTGCTATCCCCCTGCTAGGAATAGACCCAAAAGAACTTTAAAAATCACATTGGAAAGACAGATGTACAGCCTTGTTCATAGCAGCTCAGTTCGTGATAGCTCAATCTTGGAAACAACCCAAATGCCCATCAACTGGAGACTGGATAAAGAAGATGTTTTTTTAATAAAATGGAGTATTATTCTGCCATAAAGAATGACAAGATTGATTCATTTATGTGCAAATGGATACACCTGGAGGACACACTAATAAGTGAAATAAATAGATCACCAATAGGCAAATGCTGGATCTTTTCTTTGATATGAGCACCTGTAGATACAAATGAGCTCTAGAAAGTATGACAGTTTTTGTAGAATGGGAAGTTTCCAAAGGAAATTTGGTGTGGAAATGTAATGAGGGTAAGGGATAAATATGATTCTGAAAGAAAATAAAAGAGCATGTATATAGGGGGTGGGGAGGTGTGGGTGGGTAGGGATATGGGTAAAAATGAGAATTAACTTGTATTGTATATTGATACAAATTCCCCGATGTTATGTGTGATTGTGAGATGTACATAAATTGTACCAATAAAGAATTAAAATTTAAAAAATAAAAAAGATAAGTTCCCTTAGGGGCAATTGACAGCTTTCTGTGGCTGACAGTTTTCTGACCTTGCAGCATGACATATATTTTTGTTTGTTCAGGTCACATGTGGTGTTTTTCAGTAGTTTCTTAAAGTTGTAGAAGCTTTCATATTTCTCATTTATTTTATCTTTGTCCACAGTAAGGTCTTTTCCCCACTGTGTCTTCTAATTTCTGTTTATACAAGCACTTTTGACTTCTATTATTCAATGTTTTTCTTACTAGATTCTCTCATTGTGTGCATTTTCTGCTGACTCTCTTGAGTTTTCCAGGTAAACATTTCTATTTAAGGTAGTGATAGATTTACCTCCACTTTTCCAATTTTTGTATTATGTTTTATTTTTCTGTCTAGTTTTTTAAAATAATAGTGCTAAAGTAGGTAACCTTGTCCCAATTATAACATCACAGGAATACTGTTTTCTTTTCCCAGTAATTTTGTCACCAGTTTGGGACTGACATAAATACATGGGTAGATGGATGGATGAGATAATTTTATTATTTTAAAAATTTATCAGTTCTTACCTTGGGGTTTTAAATTAAAAATATTGCTGAACTTAGACTACTGCTATATATATATAAAATTCTGTGTATCTGTAAACATGTGATATTGACTGATAGTTTAGTGCCAATCCACCCTGTATTTCTGGGATAATCCTTACTCAGTTGTGAAATGTATTACTCCCCTGTGTGGCAAGGTTCTGGTTGTTATTGTTTACAAAGGATTTTTACATTGATATGCATGAATTCTAAATGGCCATGGTTTCCTTTTTCATGCAGTGCTTTTTAGATTTTTGTCAATGTTGGGTAGATATCATGTAAGAAATTTGGAAATTTTGTATTTTCCTCTTTGTCTCAGAGAAGACATAGGAACTAGAACTCTTTAATGATAGGTAAAGGCTCAATTGAGTATATGTTCTATCAGACACTGAGCTAGATATTGTGGAGACAAATAAGAAATAGCTTCTGCCTTCAGAGAACTCCTGCTTTAATGGAGGGGATATGCATGTCAACAACATGCTACACTATGGACTATAGCTTTCTACAGTAAAATTCTTAGGAAGAGCCAAGAGAATGCAAATAATGATTTCATAAAGAAAACAATAAACTCTGCTCAACCAGTATTGATATTTCTCATGAGAAAGGAGCAGAAGGCTAGAGAATATGGTTTCAGAAGCCCTGTCCCCTAAGCCTGCTTCTTGTTACTGAAGTTTCTTTAATAAGAGATAAAAGATAACCTTTTTACATAAAAACACTCTAAGGCTTAAAATTCAGCTTAAAAGGGGGAGATGTAAAACTCCCACTTAAGATTATACCCTAAGGTAGTGATTTATGGACATCTGCTCCTGAAGATAACTTTCATACAGAAAAAGAAAGAATACAGATTGTAAAATACCCAGGTTTATGCAAATAAGACCAATAAGGAAGTCCCAAAAAGGAAATAAAGGTCTGTCGAGGGTAAATTTTGTGAAATTTGCTTATTTGTCTGAATCTACCCAGGATGGAATCAATGAGTTAGAGAGTAAATTAACTTATCTCTTACCAGTCTCTCTCTTTCTCTCTCTCTCTCTCCCTCTTAAATTTTTGTTGCACAATTACATACATACAAAAAAGTATAAAAATAAAAATGAGAAGTGGATAGTTTACCTAATTTTCACAAATGAAACACATTCATCTAACCATCATCCATCCTTAACTATCCTCCAAAGGATACTTTCCTAACTTCTTTCATCATGAATGAGTTTGCTTATTTTTTAACTTTATGCTAGTGAAGCCACACAAATGCATGTTTCTATTTTGTGTAGCTTTCTTTTGTTCAATGTTATGTTTGTACAGTTGTCATATTGGTACATGTCATTCAATTCTTGTTACTGTATAATTTTATATTGTATAAATATACCACTATGCATTCTAAAACTGACTCACATTTAGACAGAGTGTAGTATAGAGTTACTATGAATTCTTTTCACACTTACTGTTCTTCTCCATGATTTTTCATTGCTCTTCCTGAAGGGTCTGTGCCTAGCAGTGGAATTGCAAGGGAATTGGATATGTCTATGTTCCGGAAACCTTATGGGTATCACTAAACCATTTCTGAAACAGATGTTCTCATTTACTTCACTCCAAAAATATATGGGAGGTGTTTCCTCTGTGTCTTCATCCATACTTGCTAGCTCTCATCTTTATCATTTTAGCTATTCTGTAAAAGGCACAAATGAGCATTAATTTCAGTTTTTAGTAAATGTTTCACTCTTTTGGATTAAAGGACTCACTTTCAAAAAATTAAAATTCAGAAGAATAGGAAATTCTTAAGTTTCCAAAGATATCATCCATTTAGAGTATACAGCCACTCTAAGGACAATTTTCATTTCAAGTGATAGCAAAATCCTAACATTAAAAGGACTTGCTCTTCTAGATTTTAATTTTTTCCCTATTCTTACTTTGCTACTTTGTTTGACACACTATAGTTCTACTAAATATTTTCAACCATGTGGAATAATAATTGTCTCATAAATATTGCAAGGTAATGAGCTAAAGAATATTATGTAAATAACAGAGGAAACAGTGGACTCCGCTACAGAAATTCATCAAAAAAATTAAAATTGGTCGTGGTCAATAACTGGTAAAGAGAAACCAAAAAAGACAAAGGAAACTTTGAGTGAAGTCAGATGATTCATTGTAAACTTAAAGGTGATGAAATTTTAAAACTGTGCCTAAAAATTACGGGATGTATTCTCCACCACAGATCACAATCTCTTTAACACTCAAAAAGTGATAGCCATACTTATTAAAACATATTCTGAGCACATCCTTCTTTAAAACTAAGGAATAAAGAAAAAGGAAGTGGAAGAGGGAGGGACAGAGAAGCTTAAACATTTCCAAATAGTTTCAGGGAACCTGTTTACTTTCATGAAGTGAATATTTGGTGGATGTTTTAACTGTTAGTGCAAACTCTACCTAGACATAGGTTCTAAGAGGGCAGAAGCCTGTTTTTCCCTTTGTATTAATAAATACCTAAGATATTTTAAATATACTAACATGTGCTCTCTCCTTTAGTAGCAAACCCAACTTTGAAACTTTAATACGAAAAGTTTGTAAGAACTAAATAACGATATGGAGAGACAATGACATAATATGAAAAAATAAGTACAGTTATTTTAAATTAACTATGAAAAATGAAAGAAGAAACTACATAAATATTTAGAATGGAGTCACTGAAAATTACACCACTATAAATAGGTCAAATTCTAGAGTATTCTATAAAGAGGAAAAAACTTGAAATCAGCAATGCTAAAAACCAAGAAAAGAAGCTGGGTAAGATGGGTCCTACTAAAATGAAAATAGATTTCCTTAAACAGTGTAGATTGAACAGATTTTTTTTTTTTTTGCAAAATGCAATGAACAGTGGTGCTCATTACTGAGAAGTTAGTGACAATAAGCTTCTTGGGTAGAACTAGATCCCTGAACCCCAGTGCTTCGCAAACTGCACAGCTGTCAATGCACCAGCCGGATTTTATTTTAACAACATTGACAATTTCCCCTTCAGCTGAAGCAAGGCTGAGGGACCATCTGAACAGATAATGAAATAACTGTGAAAGTTCAGAGCATGCTGAACAAAACAAAATATGTTTTGCCTGCTTTATGCAAACTAAACATATTGTCAGGGTTTTGAAGCAGTTAGTCCAAAATATGCACAAAATACAGCAATTTCTCAAGTACGCTAGCAGCAGATGAATTACATGGAAATGCGTCTCTGAAACAGTTTAATCAAACCATCTATGTGAGCTGAACATTTTGATATTCTCATGACCTGAATTCCAGAATAATGTCTCTTCTTTAAGGACTACCCTACAAAGTTTACCCTAAAACCACAAGTCTTGCACACTTTTAGTGGAGTTCTTCCATTAGGCATTGTAGGAGGATTATTATGAAACCTTTGTTAGAAAGTAAATGAAATTCATTGCTTATTCCTTTCCCCATTGTAAAAAACTAGGTCGATGATGGGAAACTACTGTTTCACACTATGATTCATCCCGGGGCCTCCAGCTGTGGAATTTCCAAGGCCAACTGGTAGAAACAGTTCTTTGGTAGCTGATCCAGGGAACATGCAAGTCTTTGTGTGTTTGTTGAGAGCTTTTCTACCCTCATGTACAGCTTCAGTGAAAAGATCAATGAATTCTGCAAATATCCAAAGTTAGAAAATTCTGAAACTCAGCTTTCACACATCCTGATACATTTGGGTCCTGAAAAAGGACACCGCCTGTAGGAAAAATAACCTTCCAAGGGAAAAGAAAAATATTGTCCTTGGAGAAAACTTTAAAGGATTTTCAATGAATCAAAGAGTTTGTGCTGATGACATCTTCTCAATAGTTTTAAATTTCTGAAGGAAGAAATTGTGATTCATAAGGCAAAACCTTGTTAGAGCTGAGGCAAGCTGTGCTTTAAAAAGTCTTCTCTCTTATTGCCCTATACTTCCTCCAAAGCAATTTTATTCAGAACCTTGTTTGCAGGCCTACTTTACCTCCCATCAGAAATGGGCTCCTTGGTGGGTGATTGCTATCAATGTAGGCAACTAGAATACCTGGGGAGGCTTTCCTCATAGAAAGCATTCCATTTTCTGAACATGGTATCTGCTTTTTATAAAAAAATTCTCAATTATTTCTAAATTTGAATTTACTTCACAAAGTAAAATAAGTAAATAATTTATACTGTGTACCAGTAAAATGTTTCTAAGTTAGAGAACAGTGGTACATATTTGTAGTCCCAGCTCTTTGGGTGGCCCAGACAGAAAGATCACAAGTTCAAAGCCAGCCCGGACAACAGTGAAACCCTGTCTCAAAATTAAAAATTTTAAAAATAATAATAAATGCTAAAATGAAGTGAGTCTATTATTTGTGTATAGGAAGGCTACTGATTTTTTTACTATTGACCTTATATCCACCTACTCTAGTGAACATGGCAAATAAGGCTAACAGCCTTTTTGCTGGGTTTTGAGGATCTTCTATATAGAGTATCATGTCATCATGATATGTCAAATAATGACAGTTTAACTTCCTCTTTTCCTATCTTTATTCCTTTCATTTCTTTGTCTTGTCTAATCACTGTGGCTAATGTTTCCAGAATGATATTGGGATTTTTGTTTTGTTTTGTTTTTTGAGACAGGGTCTCGCTTTGTAGTTCAGGCTGGCCCTGAGCTCACTATGTAGCCCAGGCAAGCCTTGAACTCAGTAATCCTCCTGTCTTTGCCTCCCTGAGTGCTGGGATTACAGGCATGAGCCACCATGCCCAGCTCCAGAATGATATTAAATGGAAGTGTGGTAGTGGACATCCTTGTCTTGTTCCTGATTTTAGCATGAAAGTTTTCAATTTTTGGCCATTTAATGTGATATTGGCTGTTAGTTTTTCATGAATAGCTTTTATCAGGTTGAGATGAAGATCATTTATTCCAGTTTTCTGTAGGATTTTTATCATGCATAGAGGCTGGATTTTGTTGAATGCTTTTTCTGTATCTATTGACATGGTAACAAATGCCGAAGCGGCTGCGAGGGAAAAGACAACTCTTCTCCAGTTAGTGAGGATCAAAGATTGGTGCAACCACTATGGAAATCAGTGTGAAGATTCCGCAGAAGACTAGGAATAGAGGTCTCATTTGACCCTACTATTTCACTGCTAGGTATATTTCCAGAAGAATTAAAAGAATCATACCACAGCAACATATACACACCCATGTTTAGAAGCGCAGTTTCTAACTGCTAACTCTTGGAAACAGGCCAAAAGCCCATCAACTAGCAAGTGGATAATGAAGGATTTTTAATAAAATGAAGTACCACATAGCCATAAAGAAAGATAAACTTGAAACATTTATAGCTAAGTGGCTGCACCTTAAGCCATACTCATAAATGAAATAAATAGGAAACATATGAGTAAATACTGTATCATTTCTCTAATGTGAGAAACTAAAGGTATAAATGTCAGTGTGTGGTAGGCATTGTGATATAGGAAGAAATGTTCAAAGGGGAAGGAGAACTAGGCAGGTGGGCAGGGGAAAGCAAGGAAAGAAAGTATGTCAAGGGAAAAGGGAATGGAAGTAAAGCTTATGTGTATGAGGGTAAGGAGGCTTAAGGGAGGGCAGGAGAATGAGAAAAAATAAGAATCAAGGTATGTTATGTGCAGGTCCAAATTCTCAATGATGAATATTAGCATGATGTATATATAAAATGTACTAGTAAATAAATATCTTAATGCAAAAAAAAAGAGTGAGGTTGTAGCTCTATAGTAGAGATCTGGCTTCATGATATCTTAGTTTTAATCCCAAGTACCACCAAAAATATTTTCTTGTCTGCCATCAAATGGAAAATGTGAGTTGGAATGAAGGGTTAGCTAACAATATTGTTAAAGAATGTGATGTAGGGGGGATTTGACAGCTTTATACAGGTTTAATCAGAGGCAAAGACCCATAGGTTGATGCCTTTGGATTTCATTCTTAAAATATTTACCCATTTCTAACTCAAAGTAGAGGGGAAAAAAAGTAGCCATTCTATTTGTAGACAAGGAAAATCTATTGTCTTCCAGAAATACAAATTTTTTTTAAAATATCATAGTCTACCACCCTGTTATGTGCAAAAATATCATATAACCTAGTTGGTAATGTCAAGATTTTTTTTCTGGTACTCAAGCAACTTTCTAAATTCTTATCTAGTATTCCTCCTAAGTTGCATCCAAATTCAACATTCTGATCCTGAGGAGAAATTTAGATTTGGAATAATTATACACTAGGTACCAAATAAAACGAGGACAATCCTAGTTCCATTATGAACCTGCTCTATGACCTTGAGAATTTCGCTTTCATTTCCTAGGCCTCCACTGTAAAACACACAGTCATACCTCCTTCAAACAGCACTATTTTAAGGACTGAGCAATGTGAACTAACTTGGTGCCATACCAGGTGGGTGGGAATATTTTTTAGGTAAAAAATGAAGTAAGTCTTAAAATTAGTTTATATTGAATTAATATATTTTATGATGGTATCTTAGAAACTATCTTTACTTTATTAATCTTATGCTAATATTCAGACTCCATGTTTCCCTTCAATAATCTAAAATAAAATTTTCTTCTTCCTTCCTAATTCCTCCTTGGTACATCTACAAGGTACAAGATACACTGCATACAGTGACTTCTCTTTCCATCCTCACTGTTGATTAGTCACCAAGCCTTTTCAGGCCTTACATCCATAGATCCTTTCTTTTCTACTCTGTCTCCAATTTAGAGAGATCTTCCAAATTTGCCCAATGGGCCATTCTTCTTTGTTCTTAGATTCATCATTGTGGGATAGTGAGAGAGTAACTAACACCCATGACTGAGAAAACAAACTCATCTTTCCTACAATCAGGCTGTGAAGAAAGACAAAGAAGGTCAGACACAAAGCCAGCACAATGCACTACAGATTTGCCAAGGTCATGTCACAAACACAAATGCCTGAATTTTCTCTGTAAAATAATTACTGTCTTCTTACCACAGACTTCCAGCCTTGCCTTGTTTCTCTGCTTCCTGGGGGAGAAAATATTACTAAGATATCCAAGTGCTAAATTACCCTCACTGTAGGGCAGCAACTTGCTACAAACTAATCCCCATTTCTCCTAAACACAGCCCAGCAAAAATTCCAACCCAGAGATCATCCCCACTGACCTTTGCTCCTTCTCCTCAGAATTATGTTTTCAGCCAAACTCAAGCCCTATAAAAGTCCTCTTTTTTGTTTGTTTCTTTTTTCTTTTCTTTTTTAATTTTTTCTGTACTGGGAATTGAACTCAAGACATTGCCTTTTTTTTAACACAGTCCAAGTTCTCTCACATCTGGGCTCTCTGATAGAGCTAACTGAATAATCCTACCTTTGTGAGACTACAGGTATAGTCCTAATTGTTTCTTCTGATTTCTACTGTTTCTACTGGATCATTTCTAACATAATTATTACAGAAATAATTATACAATTTCCTTAACAATGCTGACAAATGTGATAGGCTCCTGTATATGTAGTCCCTCAACACATATGAATGGTTCCAGAACCCTGCAGATATCAAAATCACAGTTGTTCAACTCCCTCATATAAAAAACTCAGTATCTGCATATAACCTATATATATTCTTCCATACACTTTTAATCATCTCTAGATAGGAATTAACCTAAGTAAAGAAGTGAAAGACCTCTACAATGAAAACTAAAGTATTTTGAAAAGGAAGTCAAAGAGGGCATAAGAAAATGGAGAGATAGCCCTTGTTTCTGGATAGGCAGAATCAGTATAGTCAAATGGTCATACTTCCAGAACTGATATACAAATTTAATGCGATCCCAATCAAAATTCCAATAACATTCTTCACAGAAATAGAGAAACCAATCCTGTAATTTATATGGAACCAAAAGAGACTCAGAATAGCAAGAGCAATCCTGAATTAAGAGAGTAAAGTGGTAACCATAACAATCCCAGAGCAGGAGCTATGCTACTGTGGTAAAAAAACAGCATGGCACGCGGCTTGCCTGGGCACCATAGTGAGCTCAGGGCCAGCCTGAACTACAAAGCAAGACCCTGTCTCAAAAGCAAAAAAAAAAAAAAAAAAAAAAAAAAAAAAAAAAAAAAAAAAAAAAAAAAAAAAAAAAAAAAAAAAACAGCATGGCACTGGCAAATATACATATACATATATATATATATATATATATATATATATATATATATATATATGGATCAGTTTCACAGAATACAGGGTGGAAATAATCCAAATCACATTCAACTATTTGACCTTTCACAGAGCATCCTAAAACATACACTTACAAAAAGGTAACTTTTAAAATAAATGATGGGAAAACTGGCTAGCCCGTTTTAGACTGAAACTGACTTAGCCAGTTTAGATTCAGAAGACTGAATCTAAACTCATATCTCTCAACATGTGCTAAACTAAAGCAAACATGATAAAACAACTAAATATTAAAATAAAAACACAACCTCCTATGTTAAAAGTCAAAAATAGGTAAAACTCTTGAAGTTACAGGAATAAGCATGGACTTTCTGGACAGACTCTTTAAATCGTTCTAAAAATCAACAAATGCAATCATATTTAATAAGAAATCTTCTACACAACAAAAGAAACAACCAGTAGAGTGAAAGACAGCCTGCACAAAGGGAAAAATGTCAACAATTTCTCAAAGGACTCATCTGGCAAGTATAAAGAGCTCAAAGAAGTTAGACCCCTGGGCCGGAGGGTTAGCTCAGTGGTTCCGGCGCCTGCCTCGCAAGCGCAAGGTCCTGAGTTCGATCCCCGGTAACCACATATAATGCTGGGCGTGGAGACACGCCCACCGACAATCAACACCGCATACCACAATGCCGGACGTGGTGGCTCACGCCTGTAATTCCAGCACTCGGGAGGCAGAGACAGGAGGATTGCT
>PVIC010029700.1:0-22331 GCA_004025085.1 Thryonomys swinderianus
ACTATCTGCTTGAGATAAATATAACATTTGGGCAGCGATTTGCAACCAGATTTAGTCATGTATGCTTTTGAAATCAGTCTGGAAACAGTTTTAAACTTCATCTGGCTCAACTGCAACTTGAATTTGAACCAGTGATTTAGGTTTAATATTTTCTACAGTTTGTCTAACCTCAATCAAAGAACCTTGTTATTTTTCTGTTGTTTCTGGAATCCTTCCACTGTGCAACCTGGGGCTTTGTTGGGTTATTTTTACCGAATTCTATAGTATTCACTTGTTTATGTAGCACAGAGAGTAAAAATTGGGGTTGTAAGATTTAATTAAGACAGGAGTCATTTTATAAAAGATTTGGCAATGTTCTTTCCCTGAATGACCCTTTAGTGGAACTGCTCCACAGTGAATGCTGCAGTCTGACTTGACTTCTGGAAAATGAACAAAATTTGGATCAAATCCCCCCAAAACTAATTCTGAGTTTGAGTCACTTTTTCAGATGCTACAGAATTTTAACACATAAAGCCCAGTGTATTGTAAATGGATAACAGCCTGATTTCTTCCTAATTCACAAAGAGGGAACATATATCTGAGGAGCTTCGACAGAATTGTCATTGGAAGGATATTAGTGAAAGGATAAAAACATATTTGAAATTCTTTCTCCTGATGTGTTTGTTATATTAATTTGTTTTCAAATGTGTAAGTAAATTTGCAAGAATCCAGAGTTTGGTAGGCACAACCTAAGGAATTTTGCTAGACTCTCTTCCTTTCATTATATATAAATAAGGAGTGGTCAAAATATACAGTGAATGTTGAAGTTTTTAATATTGCATTAAAAGAAACCTTGCTATTAATTCCCCTCAAAATACTTTCTCTTGCTTGAACAGACTAACCTTATCATTCTTGCCACTTCCTGCAACAGTTATCAAGATTTTCTTTTGTGACTGTATGAGGTGAGAAAAAAAATATGGTGACTATTTTTTTCTATGTGGCATCCAATGAAAAACCAGGCTCCCAAAAAACATTATGGTGTGTACCCATCTAGTCTGTTCACAGCACCTGGCACCATGTGACTTCTCCTTCTTCCCTAAACTCAGTATGATCAAGAAAAATAAATGTTTTGAATCAGCTCAGGGTATTTAGCCAGCCATGACAGCACAACTAAAGAGATTCAGGAAAGAACACTTCCAGAACTGTTTCTGAAGATAGCAATAATGATTGGGTGTCTTTAAAGCAAGGGGAAATATTTTGAGGAGTTAATGGCAATATTTCTTTCACTGTGATAGTTTTAAAATGTAAATATTCACCAAATTCTCGACCATACTGCATACACAAAGTCAGAAGGAAATGTTTTTCTATCATTTTTCCAGTCCTCACACACATGCATACACACACACACACACACACACACACACACATTCTCAAAAGTCTCTGAAGTAAATGTGCATCCTCAATGGCAACATAACATTCAGAATTCAATTTCTAGCCACCAGTGTTATCCAAAAGTTATGGACATTCCTATAAAAACAAAATGATAGTGATTGGTTTCCAGTCTAAAGTTGAGGCAATCATATTGGTTCCCTCTTTAAAAATTCTCCATTCAATAAGAGAAGCTACCACTTGGAAATATTTTCATATTTTGTCACAGAAAACACATGAAGCAGTAAGGCATAGCGCTGAAGAAATATTTTCTAAAAGAACAGGTTAGGTAGGTACAGCAGAGATTCAGACTCCTAGGAGATTCAAAACCATCAACAAGGACAACAAACTGACTAATGAAAACAGCTGCAAATTCATAATAATCAAGTTTTAGAAAAATGAAAAAAAAAACAAACCTTTGAAACTTGACTTGGTATTTTATTTTTTTTCTGATTTTAACTCAACTCACAAAAGCCTATGTTTTATTTTCCTGTTAAAAGAACTTTTTTCCCTCATTAAAATAGCTGTGTATTACACTAGAAAGTTAAAGAGGGTTTGCAAAGAGTAAAACCTTTATAGGTGTTTATAGAAAATCTTTGCTAGCTGGGTGTGGTGGCTCACGCCTGTAATCCCAGCACTTGGGAGGCAGAGGCAGGAGGATTGCCGAGTTCAAGGCTTGCCTGGGCTACATAGTGGGCTCAGGGCCAGCCTGAACTACAAAGCGAGACTCTGTCTCAAAAAAAAAAAAAAAAAAAAAAACTTTGCTCGACAAATGGAAGAACATAGTCATTTTCCTAACCCATGGTTATAATGTGATGGCTGATACGGTCCTGTTTTCCTCCAAATCCATGTGATAGAGCCGTAAGTACCAATGTGATAATATTTAGAGGAGTCTGTGAAAGGTGAGAAGTGTTAGATAAGGTCGTGGATACCGGACTTTGTTAATCATCTTTAACTAAATCTGGTAGTTTTTCACCATTGCATTAGTTCCCTTATAAGAGGAATTTCCCAAAAGCTTGCTTTCTAGTTCTCTATGTCGGGCCCATGAGGACACATCAGAAAGCCAACCATCTGCAAGCCAGGAACAAATTTCTTACCACAGTCGACCTGACTAATATTAGTACCTTGATGTTGAATATCCCAGTCCACAGAACACTGAAAAATTATTTCCGTTATTAAAGAACAAGTCTATTATATGATTAGGACAGTTGAAGACTAATGAACATGGTCGGTAGGAAGCTGATACACACCAAGTTTCCACGTGTAGAACAAAGGAAGGATTCACATCTGCTGTTAGTTAACTCTGTTCAAATTATGAACATGCCTTAACCTATTTCTTCATTCAAGAAGTGGAGCTGATAAAGACCACCCAGTCCACAAAACACTTCACAGCATGCCTGGCCACTAGCAAAGCTGAACTAAACCTTGTTATGTGGTCCCATCCCAATCATTTCCTTAAGTCACAGCTTTTTAGAGTTGAAAGTAAGCGATGCAACCTGATCAGTCTCCTCTTACTTTGACAGAAAGACTTGCAGAGTCCATTTCTTATTCCTACCAGGATTCCACTGCGCATTAATAAATACTTTGTATTTCTTTTTCATGATGCCAAGAAGCAGCATTTCACAATTTAAATAGATATTCTGAAATGTATTATCACTGTACTGGAAAATAATGTTACTCTCTAAAATCTGGTTGTTTTCCAAGAGCCTTGAAACAGAACTCTAAACCTGTCTGAATAATATACAAATACATTCACACAGTAAATTTTCTTAAATACTTGCTGAAAAATGATCTTGGTTGCTGTTGAGAATACCAACTTGTCTAAAGCAGTGCTCTGTCCTCAAAGAGCCCTAAGCAATGAATAAACACTGAAGGAACATCTTGCAGTGTATTTATGGTTTTGATAGACATAACCATAAGTACTGTGAAGATATCAAAGGGAACACTGGTCTGTCTTACAGCAGATAGGAGGGTCATTGTATAGTAGGTGAGAGTTTATCTGGAGATTGTTTTCAGCAGTTCCTAAACATTGTACTTAACTTCAAGAGACAACAGCAGCAAAAATGAAATGAATGAATTTTGGGGGACTCCATTATATGTAATGTACAACCTTAACAGTTTCAGACATGTGCTTTTGCTGTTCTGGGATTCGGCACAGGCTATCACACCATGCTAAACAATACTACTAGTAAAACACAAGGACCACTGTTAGTATTATTGCTATTGTACTGCATTATTCCACTAATAATGCATCAATTATAATAATGGTACTTAACATGTGAATAACGCATTACACATTTCATTCAGCTCTGATTACAGTTGGTGTTCTTCATTCAGTTCCAGATTAGGAAACTGAGATGAAGATGAATCCGATACAAAGAATGGCTGCTACCTCAAAATTAGCCAGCAACAAATGCTGGCGAGGCTGCGCAAAGAAAGGAACACTTTTCCATTGTTGGTGGGAATGTAGACTGCTACAACCGCTATGGAGATTAGTGTGAAGATTCCTCAAAAAGCTAGGACTAGAGGTTGCATTTGACACTGCTATTCCCCTGCAGGGGATATAAGTGAAAGAATTAAAAGATTTATATCACAGCAACATATGTGCATCCATGTTTACTGCAGCTCAGTTTGTGATAGCTAAATCTTGGAAACAACCCAAACGCCCATAACCTGGAGACTGGATAAAGAAGATATGGTTTTGTTATTTTTTTTAAGAAAATGGAGTATTACTCTGCCATAAAGAATGATACATTTGAGTCATTCATACTCAAATGGATGTATCTTGAGGACATATTCATAAGTGAAATAAATAGGTCATAGATGTGTAAACACCATATTTTTCCTCTCGTAAGAGAAACTAAAAACATAAGTCCTAGAACGTATGATAGATGCTGTAAAATAGAAAATATCCTAATGGAAATGGGGCCTAGGGGTAAGTAACAAGAAGAAAAAAATTGTGATGGTAAAAAAAGGGGAGACAAACTCATGTATATAGGGAGTGGGGGCTTTAGGATGGGGAGGGGAATGGGAAAAAGGAGAATTAAGTCATGTCATATACTGGTACAAATTCTCGATGTTGAGTGCTACAGTGATGTGTATAGAAAATGCACCTATTTCACCATAAAAATTTTTTTGAAGAAACAGACAAAGCCAATATTTTGCAATGCCATTTCATCTTTTAATAGGGATAGAGAGAAGGCACGAACATCGCTGAGCTTCTTCCTTGAAAGTGATGAACAGTGGGAAACAGGAAGCAGTTCACACCATCCAGATGCTTCACCCAACTATTGTCCTAGCTCCCACTGTACTTGTTCTTTGCAACTCAAAAAAAACTAGTTAACATTCTCATTTGCATCAATTAACATTCTGAGAACTCCAACAAGTGCTGTTCATAGCTGTGTTTATACTACACTGCTTTCCCTTTTATCACATTTTTAATTATGAAAGTAAAATATGCTCATTGTAAGTAATTAAAATTATAGACAAACAGTAAAAGAAGAAAAATTCATATCCCTAAGATCCAGAAATAACCGTAGATAACATTTGATGATATATTTTCTTCTAGCTAGTTTTCCTTCTGTTTCATGCATGTTTTGATTAGAAAATAGACTGTTATGGTATATTATTTTAATAAACATTGTAAGTACTTTAAAATTTACAAGATAGTCACAAAATCAGGAGAGTTCCTATAAACCTTTTACTGTTTCCTTCAATATTAACATCCCATTTTACAATAGTGCATGATTTAAAGATTGAAATTAAATTATCTATTTTCTTCAGATTTCACTAGTTATTATAACAGTAATAACTCTTCCTTTTCCCAGATGTAAATATGGTTACCTCACTGCATCCCCTATTCTCAAAATTTCTCCATCACTCCTTCTTGTGCATGGCCTAGATACTTTTGAATACCACTGGTTAAGTATACATAGTTGCTCAGTTGGTCTTTTCTGATGCCTTGGCATGATTACTGCCCTTCCTACCACATCATATGAATGGGTACATTGTAATAACATATAATAATGTATATTATATTACATTATCACCGGGGAAGATGACCGTGATCTCTTGATCAGTGGTATTTGTCAGGTTTTTATTTCTCTCTTTCCATGATTTGTTTTTTGAAAGTGAATTATTTTAGCCAGAGATTCTGAAGGCACAGGAAATTAAGATACATCTCCTACACAAACAGCAGCTTCATGTACTATTTGGAATTTTTCCCATGATGATTTATCTCTTCATCCACTTATTTATGTATCCCATTATTTATGTATTATACTTTGAGTTATAGTTTATCATTTTGTACCTAAATTTACCCTAATTTAGCAATTAAGAGCTATCTCATGTTGACTCTTATGTCCTTTTGAATTGTCCCTACTCTCTTGCATTCTTCTTCTTTACTTTTCTTCTGTATATGGGAGGAGGATGAGCTTTTCTTAACTTTCCAGCACTATTAGATCTTTCATGATTATAATATCCCAACCCTGGAACCAGCCCCTTCTCCAGGAAATCTTGATTCTCCTGGTTGGAGAAAGGTATTAAAAACCAAACCTTGAGTTCTGGTCACTCACTTTCAAATGAAAGTACAATATCCAATAACTAAATAATTTACCAAGTACAAGGCAGCATGATATTGAAAAATCTTTTATCTTATTTAACCTATGCTTTACGCATCTTGATTTTTTTTCTTCACAAAAACTAGCCTCTACATATTACTTAAGAGTCTGTATTTGCAGCCAGTCTGAGTTTACATGCCAATGCTGCCACATACTTATCATGTGACCATGGGAAAATTGCTTAAGCTTTCTGTAACTCAGTTCTATCCTCTGTCCAGTGGAGATGGCCACTCTGTTCCTCATGAGAACAGAAGTTGAAAAGCTTTAAATAATATTTAAAAATCATTTGGGATTATATACAGTAGTCAAAATTACTACACATATATTAATAATCATTATTTGACAACTTTACACAGAAAGCCAATGTTGAAGGATTACATCCAATCATAGCCAACACTCATTCAGCTTATCTTGAGAAAGGTACACATTCATTTTATGAAATGTTTTTAAATGAAAAATTTTGATATTATTGATTTAAATTTGTTTAAATTGGCAAATTTTAATCTATATTTTACCTTACAAGTGTTTATATTGAATTTTTCACCAAAATTTTACAAATAAGTGAAACAAAATTTTAGACCAAAAAAACTACTCATCTTGATTAACAATATTTGTCATTATAAATTTATTCAATAGAATATACAACAGCAAGAGTGTATCTTAATGTAGACAATGGCCTTCGAGTCACAATGATGTGTCAATGAAAGTACATCACTCTTTACAATATACTGCTCTGATGGAAAACATGGGTGAGGGAGGAAGTTAGGTACACGTGGAGGCACCAGGTTTATGGAAATCCTATTTTCTACTCAATTTTGCTGTCAACTTCATAATGATTCAAGTAAAGACTACTTAATTTTTTAAAATGTGTGTATATGCCAGGGCAATTTTAAGACCATCCCTTTGATTTCCTTCTCTTACTGAACATAAACATTGCTTCTGACACCAGAAAGAGAATAAATTCCTCCTTATGGTTGAGGCCTTCTTAGTGAACTGCTTAAGCAGTAAAAGGCAAAGAGGTAACACGCTTGAACCCTAAAATCTAGGTTCCATAAGAAGTGTCAACTTTCACTCAGGCCTGTGCATCCCTCTAAAAGAGCTGGGTGTGATGGCATGTGCATATAATTCCACATTTTTTTCTTTTTTTTAAATTGTATTCTTTAATGGTACATTTTCTATACAGTTCACAATCACACTCAACATTGGGGAATTTGTACCAATACATAACACAAGTTCATTCTCATTTCTACCCATATCCCTACCCACTCTCCACCCACCACCACTTATATACATGCTATTTCTTTTTCTTTCCAAATCATATTTATTCTTTCCCCTCATTACATTCCCCACCACAGCCCCTTTGAATATTTCCTACTTTACAAAATCTATCATACATTCTAAAACTCATTTACATCTACAGGTTCTCATATCAGAGAAAAGATCTTCCAGAATTCTTGAGACTGAGGCAGAAGGATCACTAGTTTGAACAAAGCCTGTACAAGTTAGGGACCTTATGAGACCATGGAGTCTCTGTCTTGAAATGGAAAATAAAGACTGGGGATGTAGCTTAATGAAATGGCCATGGACTCAAATTTCAGTACCACCCCCCAAAATCTTATTTTAGGGCTTACTTGTGACAAAAGAAAAGCACCATACAAATGCTCCATGCTGCTTGTAAAAGTCAAATTTGAGGCACTCATGCTGATGAGGGCTCCAATTTGGTTGCCAGTAGACAGCCAGCATCACCTAGAACTCTTGGATACCCAAACTAGCAAAAAAATGAATGAGACCACTATAATTCCTGACTCTACCACATGAGCAATTCAAAGCACAGATAGCTTCCAGAACTGTGATCAATAGTAATTATTCTTTTCAGCCTTACTATTTTTGGTTAGTTTGCTAAGTGACCAGAGCAGTTGAACTCTTCAAAACTTTTTTCTTCAATATTTTATACTCAACCACTGAGGAGAAAATTTGTTTACACAACCAAAAGTAGCAGCTATCGAATGATCATTAATGACTTTTGGATTGACAAGTGAAAGTTTCATCACTACCAGAATTTAGATCATTTATTTTCTTTAACTTATTTGTGATGAACTCTAACAGCAATATATTTTCTTTTAAGGCCAATGTAATTATGAAAAAATATTGCAATGATTGATTAAATTTCATACTGAATATAACTGTTCATATAAAGTATTTAAAAATATTGATAAAACCTTTCCTTACATGCAGCCAACTGTTGCCCTATTGACTCTTAGTAATTCAACATTAAGATTCAAATAATTGAATAGACTAACCATCATGAATGAATTATTTTTCACAACCTCATGTCTTGTTTTGTTTTGAATCTCTAAGCCATGGACATTTTAATATTTGCATGCTATTCTTACTGTTTGTCAGTAAGTTCCTATAGAGGCTCACTAATGTAAAGTTTAGCAAGCCAATAACTGTGCTTCGAAATTATCCCACATGAGAACTATTTGGAAAGAGTGTGTTTGAGTTTTACAGCTTGCAAATTTATGACAAGAGTCTATCTTTGGATGTGCAGCACAATTTGGTGCAAAATAAAAAAGAATGATGTCTGATCCCATTTCTTACTGCAGATCTACATATAGGCAGACAGATAGCTTGGATCTTACTAACTCACCATTTTCAGAGCTTCTTTTAATGTGGATTCGGATCCCTAACAAATGCCTACATCTGAAAATCTCATAGTAAAGATGTAACATATTTCTGGGATCTTATGTTTGTAATAGGAACTGCAGCCAAAAATCATCACAAAGGGCGGGGGGGCTGGAGGTTTAGCTAAAGTGGTACCGCGCCTACCTTGGAAGCACAGGGGCCCGAGGTCGATCCCTGGTATCAACAAAAAAACAAAAAACAGACAAAAAAAAAACCAAAAAGGATCACAACTTATGATCACTGTGTCCTTGTTAACAGGACACAAATGTATCTGATTTCATAATATCTGATTTGTATCAATTAATTTAATATTTTATCTCCTGTGTTTTCTTTTCACAGAACCAATAAAGTGCAAGGTGTTTCTCTTGAGGAAGTCACACTGCTATCATTATAGATTACATTCAATCTGTGATGGAATTGCTTTAAATATGACAATATTCTTCATTTGTGTTATGTCTCTGTCATGTCTGTCATCAAACATGATCACCAATGTATTTTCTAATTGTCTTAATGCATATTTTTTACTTCCTTTGTACTATGGTTTGGGTAAGGTCTAGTGGTGTCTCCTCTGGTGTTCACCGAATTGGTTTCCAGGGTGTTGATACTGGGTGGTACCATGGATCCTTGAAGCAGAAAAGAACTTAGTGGGATAGGCTACATTACTCGGCGGGAAAATGCACTGATGAGGCCCTTTTCATTCCCACAAAAGGATTCTATAAGGAGCAAGTCTGACCTTGGCTGTCCTCTCTCTGATCCTTGTTTGAGATATAAGCATTTGCTTGCTTACAACTGCTCTTGCATCCACAATTGCTACCCACAGTGAAGTGACACAGACAAGGGGTGTGTCAGGCTGTCTTTGAACCTCAAGAGCTGTGAGCTAAGGGACCTAATTTCTTTAAAAACAGTATGCTAGCCAGGCATGGTGGCTCATGCCTGTAATCCTAGCACTTGGGAGGCAGAGATAGGAGGATTGCTGAGTTCAAGGCTTGCCTGGACTCCATAGTGAGCTCAGAGCCAGCCTGAACTACAAAGCGAGACCCTGTCTCAAAAAAAAAAAAAAAAAAAAAAAAAAAACCAGTATGCTACCAGGTACTTTGTTATAGTAATAAAGGCTGCCTGTTATATTTTGCATCACCAGTCCTTTGGGTTTCATTAGCAGCTTCAAAGCAGGAATTTAACATATGCAACAAGTAAGATATTCTGTTTAAGAAAATTATAGGTTTTGTGATTTGTTCCTCAAGCATACACTAGCACAGAATAAATAATTTTGTAAAACAAAATTTGTGGTCATTCATAAATAAATATTTATTTGTGAACCTACTATGTGCCAGCTATAGTTACTTGCCAGTAGACCAAATGTACACGCATCTATGGATAACATTCCAGCAAAGCAAATGTGTCAAAGAAACTGTTAAATTACTATGTATTTTTGAAAGAAGGCACATTAGTTTGTTAGGGCTGTCATAACAAAGGACCACAAACTGGGTGGCTTAACCATCAGAAAAATATTTTCTCATAGTTCTGTGTTCTACAATTGCAAGGTCAAATTCCTTTAAATATACATGAGGAAGCATCTGTTTTGTGCTTCTCCGCTAGTTTTTTTATGGTTTCTTGGTAATCTTTGACATACCTTGGCTTGAAGATTCCATTTTTCTGAGGATCTCTGGTCAAATTTCTCCTTTTCATAAAGACAACATTCATAGTGGATAAGGGTCCATCTTAGTTCAGTATAACCTCATTTTAACTGATTACAACTGTAATAACTTTATTTTCTAAAAATGTCACATTCAGGCATAATGATATTAGAACCTCCATCTGCTATTTTTTGCTAGAGGATTGCAATTTAACTCTGAACAGAGAATAGGTGCTATGGGAAAAAGAAGACTAAATAAGGCTGACAAGGTGGGGAGAGGTCGAAATGTCAGGAAATGATTAAGGAAGACCCTACCAAAGAGATTTACTAATGAACTGAACTAGTAGAGAAAGTCAGCTGAACATAGTCAAGGAGAGATTTTTCCAGGTGCATGGAAAGCTATACAAATATCCTCTGGGCCAGAGAATACCCCTTATTTTGAGGAATAGCCAGGAAGTCACCCTGGCCCTTATGAAAGAAGAGACAAATAGAAGAAGGCATCAGTAGGGATGCCCAGCCCACTCAAGCAAAGCTTTACAAGACATTATGAACTTTTCCTCTTTCCAAGTGAAGTGGAGAGCTGATACAGAGCTTAGACAGAACAGCAGGAAATGATTTTCATCTCACGTCATCACTCTGACTACCACCGCACAAGTAGATTTCTGGTTGGTAAAGAAAAAGGGGAAAATCTTCTTAGAGGATTATCCAGTAATCCAGACACCACGAGTTGGTTCATAGGACCGGAGCAATAGGAAAGTAAATGAAAGAAAGCAAAAGAAGTCTGTGTTAATTTTTGAAGTACGGCAGATGAGATTTTTCTGACAGATTAGATAGGCAAGTGAGCAAACAAGACAATTCAGGACTAACTCTGAGGTTTCTTATTTTGCAACTAGGGAGAAGGGGGCTGCAAGGGAAAACTGGGTATGGGACGGTGGCAGCGTCCTGAACGGCAGCGAACCTGTAAAACAGTCCTTAAGGAGCCTCGAATCATGGTCGGCATGTTCCTTTCTCATCTTCTCCCTTCAACACCTAGTGATTTGTTCTAGGGACTTATTTGAACAACTACATTACAGCAAAAGTGATGAGGTGTCAATTCCAGTATTAGGTTAAAGAAAAAGTACAGCTTTACTCTTGCATTTTCTCTGCCTTGCTTTCGGATTCGATCAATCCTCTTAAGGAAGGAGTTGTCATGGTGACAACTATCCTAAGGGCGTGTTATGCAACTGTGGGAGCTAATCCACAGGGAGCTAGGAAGAAACTGAGGCAGAAATCCAGAACCCCACCAGAAACTGAATCCTGCCAACAAGCACAGAAAAGTTAGACGTGAATCTTCCCCATCAGCCTTCAGGATGAGAGCACCACCCTGTCCAACAGCTTGATTACAATCAACTCCATGTATGATTCACTCAGAGTCAAGTGGTCCTTGCATCTCTAACACACAGAAATTGTGAAATAAATGTTTATTGGTGTAAACTTTTAACTTTAGTGTAATTTATGAAGAGGAAGATAAAAAAGACACTCTTAAAAAGTTGAAAACTATTTTTTTCACTACTAGTAATTGGATCCAGAGCCTTTGCGTTGATGTATAACATCAGACCTTTTGTATCTTTTATTTTGAGACAGTTTCTCAGTACCGTCACTAAGTGGCTCTGGCTGGGCTTGAATTTGTGGTCCTGCCTCAGCCTCTCAGAATGCTGGGATTACAGTTGTCATCACCATGTTTTTAAGACAAATAATAACAGCCCAGCATGGTGTCACAGGTACAGTGGAGGCTAATGCAGGGGGACTGTAGCGAGTCTGAGGCTAGTCTGGGCTGCAGAGTGAAACCCATCTAAGACAAATGAGGACCGTAAAAAAGAATTGGTTTTAAACTATTGATTCATTAGCTAATATTCCATCCAAAATTATATTTCACATGAAGAAGTGAAAATTATAGGGATACTACAATGTGCAATAATGAAACTCCCATTATACTGTTCATAAATACTTTTATTACTGGGTTTACCCTTAAAGTATGATAATTTCCAAATTTCAACAAAGGCTGTTGATTAGTATGAAAAAACATGTTTATTAGAATCCACTAAGTAGAAAATACTTAAAGGTACACAGCCTATGAAACAAACCCAAACTTAAAATTTTAAAAATGAAATTTGGTACCATATTTGCATTTTCATAGAAATTTTAAAACATTTTTAAATATGAGAAATGTTTCAATAAAGCAAAAAATAATAGTAATTTTGATATATTAAAATTCTGAAAATATTACTGTGAATAATGTATATTGAACACTATAGTGCTTATGACTAGTAGTTCTTTTTAAAAAGCATTTAACAATTTTGTTCAGTTATTGATTTATAATGAATGACCATCATTTTAACTCTAATGAACAAAATATATCATTAGAAAGTTTAACCAAGCACATGATTCTGATCATACCAACACCAAAAGAAAACAATCATTATAAAAAGAGCACATTTGAAAAGACTTGTAAGTCAATTAAGTTTTATTTAGTCCTGAAAATAATTATAATCATAACCATAAGTTCTTATATTTGCTAAGTATGGCTAGCTGACAGGGATTTTTCTAATATATTCACATGTATTATTTAATCTCAATAATTCTACTAGGTATATGATTTATGCCAAAACTGTCAAAAAGAATTATATAATTTTACCCAATGTCAAACAACTGGCAAGTGGTAAAACCAGGTTTTGAACCTAAGTGGTACAGTTTCAGAACATGTGTTCTTGAGACGTGCACACACACACACACACACACACACACACACACACACACTAAAGAATTACCAGATAGAACTGGAATAATCCAGTGGAAAGGAGAGAGGAAGTCTATTCAGTCATCTAACAATACCTATCAAATCAAATATAATGCTAACATTTGTAGCATTTATATTTTAAGTGATATAAATTTTTTTCACTATAGAAAATATACAGCACTGCAAATTAGGATTCAAAACACACCAGTTGAAAATGCAAACTAAAATACTTTACCTGAAGCTGGGTGTTCATAAGCAAGCATCATTTTCCAAACTATATTTTATTATTCTTATTACATTTGTTTAAAATTCTGATGGAGATGGTGGAATATTGAACTATGCCCATGTTCCATAGCTACTAATCAGTGCAAAGATAAAAAAAAAATGAAGAGATTTAGACAGGAAAATATCTGAACATTCCTGTTATCAGCTTCTGCTCACAGTTTATTTTTCCTCTGAATCTCTATAACATTTAGTTAGACATACAGTGATATAGATGGATTTAATGAAGGTCCAGTGGACTCATGGGTAATTCCACATTTTTCAAACCAGACTATAAAATTCTAGAATCGCTTTGTATCTCCCCCCACCTTTAGTTTGCCTCCCTTCCATCTTGGTCCCACAAACTGGAGCTCATAAAAGTCACTCAACAACCCCAGGCTGGTGCCTACCCCACTCTCTACACTCCCCACAATAAGGACTGTACCTCAGTGAATGTCTCTGAACTCTGCCTCCAAAACCACCAGCTCCTTACCCCTTCTATTATGTGTCCCCCAAAGCTTCATGCACTCATATGGGGGGAGCTCTTAGGAGTGACTGAGTGATGGGGGCACAATACTCATTGGTTGACAGTCTACTGATGGTTTGGGAGGTGGAGCCCAATTGGGGGAGGTGGGTCCCTCGGGCCACGGCCTGGAAAGGAATATCCCTTTTCTCCTCCATTGAGCTCCCCCTCTTTGCTTCCCACCACCAAGCCATGAGTTGTTTCTCCTCGGCCACGCCATGCCGTGGAGCCTGCTGACTATGGAATGCAACCTTTATGAGCTGTGAGCCCAAATGAACCTTTCCTTCATTAATGTATGGGTATCAAGTATCATTTCCCAGAAATGAGAAAATAAGACAAAGTAATCTATGTCCATTCTACTTTGAATGCCTGAGCTTTTCTTCCACTATTGAAACTCCTTGAAAGCCATTCAACACTCCCAGCCCAGTACCTTCTGATCCATTCTCTTCTCCAAGCCTCCCAAAATAACTACCAATAACTCGGTGAATATTTCTAGGCTCTGCTTTAAAATCTACCAACTTTTTATCCCTTGGTTTGCACTCTAAGGCCCCTATGATCCCTGGCCCCTGTAAGTCCTAGAAAACTGAGCACAGAAATGGAAGAGACAGGCTTTGTTTCAAGTATTATAGGAGATTTTACTGATTACATGGTTTCCTTTGGGCCCTGAGGAACAAGCAAGTTGTTCCCAGAGACAAAAAAATTAATGATTTTTTTTTTTTGAGACAGGGTCTTGCTTTGTAGTTCAGGCTGGCCCTGAGCACACTATGTAGCCCAGGCAAGCCTGGAAATCAGCAATCCTCCTGCCTCTGCCTCCCAAGTGCTGGGATGACAGGCGTGAGCCACCATGCCCAGCACTGTGGTATGTGGTATTGATTGCTGGTGGACGTGAGTCACCACGCCCAGCATTCTATGTGCTTACTGGGATGGAACTCAGGACCTTGCGCTTGCGAGGCAGGCACTGGAACCACTGAGCTAAATCTCCGGCCCAATGAAAATATTTTTAATCTCTATTATAAACATGCCCTCCACAGAATCTCCCATTACCACTTTTTTTCCATCAAAAACTCATTTTTAATTTCCACTAGTACATGTTTGCACCACATAATGACTACATTCACTGTAGCAAACTGGCACATATACATACAACATTTCAACATTTGCTCTTCTCTCTTGTTTTCTTTGTCCAGCATCAGATTCATTTATTTATCTTACAAGGTGATCAAAACTTATAGACCAAAGAGGCTAAACTTCTCCCAGAAGCTTACAAAGCTGAGATGATCATAGTAGACTCTAGAATATCTAGAAACGGAAAGCCAGGAAGAGACACAATTATGTAGATTTGGAGGGAGGGAGGGGATTCTCCAGAAGAGAATGGCCACCTGGCAGGTCCTAATATCCTCTTTGGGCACAGATTCTTCCTTTTGCTCAAGTCCCTCCCAACTTCACCCCAACTCAGTGAATGCTAATCTTTATGCTAACATTGCTAAGCTTCCTCTACTCTTAATTTGTTAACATCTCTCCTCAAAATAATGTCCTTGAAGAAGTACCATTCAACTGGGGAGTGAAAAGTAGGATGCTATTCAATTTGAAAAAAAAAAAAAACAGTATGATTAACATTAAGAAGAAAGAAGCAAAGAAGAGAACAGAGATATAAGTACAAGATTCCAGACTAAAAAGCAAGAATACATTTAAAGGTCCTGAAGTGAGAAAGAGCTTGGTTGAGAAAACAAAAAATAGTCCATAGCAGTTCTCTGCTGGAAGGTCAAAAAGGATAAACTAAGTATGAGTTCATGTATGAAAGGAATAGGGGAAAGTGGTAGTATATCTATGGAAAATATCACCTCTACCGTATCTCTTAAAAGGTTCATCAATTAAGAGATATATATACTAAGCCGCTGGAAAGAACCAATGCATACAAATAACTGAGAGTACTGTATTGTCCAGTGGGGGAGGGGGTACAAGGAGAAGCCATTTCCAGAATTTCAGGGCCCCTGTTGGATAAACTAGGTTTCCCATAAACATTATTTATATCCCCTTTTCTGATTTACAATTCTATTGGTGGCTATAAGACCTTATCACACAATTTTTTGAATATGAGCCAATACATGTGATATAGAAAAATACGAACATTATGCAGTATCATCAGGGTGGTAGAATAATTTTTAAACTGTAATGTATAGGAGAAAAGGTAGAAAGGAGTTTCACTGTGTAATGCAAAATAAAGGACCATAAAATTCCTACTTTCACTGATAAAATAAAAGGTTTTCGTGTTGTGTCCCTAAGTAGCAAGTTAATCTCATCTAAAGTACCACTCCCCTCCCCCAGTAGTAAATAAGTTCATATAAAGAACAAACATACTGTTGAAAAGTCGTACAGTGACTGTGAGGAACATCTTGTTTTGTTGGCATCACAGTATGAGAGGGGCAACTTCTACTACACTTTCATGCATGACTCTTTTGAAAGTATTATGTTTAAATTAATCAGCTCTTTTGAGAAATAAACAGGGCTAGAACCTTGATGAAGGCATAGAGATAACAGATGTGCAATGAATTAAACCAGTTTTTAACTTTAAAATTACTTCTCAAATACCTCATATGGTAGTACCCATGGCTGTACAATGTTGTACTTTGGTACAGTCTTAGCAGTCTATAGAGTATAAAGGACAGTGTATTTGTTCACTACTTAAATTCGGCCTACGATAATGAAGAAAGGCGGCATGAAGTGACTCTCAGAATTTAACTTCCACAAACATTACTGGATGCCTGCAAGGAGTGTCTTTAGGCAACACGAAGAAGTATCCAAAGGTGGTTGAGACCTACTTTCCACCCTGGAAGTTCTCATTCCAGAAAAGGAATGAAGGCTCAGGCACAAATAATAATGGCAGATGAAATGCAAGAATGACTAAAAAGAGATATACGAAAAACTGGTCAGGGTTTGTAGGTGGAATGGAGACTGACAGCTGCTCAACCCGAAGATGATAATTTAAAACCTCATGGGCAAAGGACAGGATTAGGTAAAACTTCACTTAAAACAATAGAACTAAGTTACAGAAGGACATTTCTAACCATGGGTCATATGGTAAATAAGTTGCTCAGCATCTGATATTTATCTCAGAGGCTTACAAATCATGGGGTTTGAAAACAAAAGTCATAAAATAGTGAAATGACTACAAAATCATTATTTCTCTTTCACTGGCCTTATAGCAAACACTGTGAATATGGCAAAAATCACTGCTAATGTTATTTAGAAAATTTTGGATTGGGGTTAGGTAAAGACAATATCCACAGTATATAAAGCTCCCTGTGCTGCCTCAAGGGCAAAAAAAAAAAAAAATGTTGAATGGAACATGATGTCGGAGAAGATAAGTGAAAAAAGCGGGGTGATGACTGGAGCCAATATATTCAAGCCCTGAGCGTAGAACTTTGCAGGATATACTTCCTTCCCAGACACTGAGATCACTCTTATCCCAGGCTCAAAACTTAGCCACATCCTGTTCTACACTGAGAAGACCTGCAGATTTTTTCCTTTAAAAACGTGTTTCGCCGGGCATGGTGGCTCACGCCTGTCATCCCAGCACTCGGGAGGCAGAGGCAGGAGGATCGCTGAGTTCCAGGCTTGCCTGGGCTACATAGTGAGCTGAGGGCCAGCCTGAACTACAAAGCGAGACCCTGTCTCAATAAATAAATAAATAAATAAATAAATAAATAAATAATAAAAAAAACGTGTCTCACAGAGTCTGTTTCGTGGAGGAAGTTTAATTCTCCAAGGAACGCGTCAACTTGCCGATAGACAGGTAAGGTCCCTTTCAAGGTACTGAAACAATTACAAAATGGTAGCCGAGGGGTCAGAAAAATCTGTGTAGCTCCCTAAACTACCACGTTTCTCCCAGAGAATTTCCCAGATATTCAGAACATGGAGCTAAACGGGCAGGAACAGATTTATAACCAACTTGGAAAAAAATTTTTTTTTGAAAAAACAAAAATCAAGAACCGATGAAAAACTGAGTAAATTGTAATGTAATAATGTACATAATAAAATACACGTCTATTAAGTATCCACCAAAAATACCACATCAGTCACAAAAACCACCCTGGTGTTGCAACTGAATGCTAAAGACAGCATCTTAAAGGGCCTGAGCGGTAAGACGGATAAGGAGCGAAGAAGCCAGCGCTTACTGACCCCCGCAGGAAGCCGCCCGCTGCCCGGGAAGAAGGCGCTGAATCAGGGTGCGCAGAGACAGCGACGCCCCGCGGAGGCGCTGAGCTCTGGGTATTCCGGGGCCCTTGGCGGACCCTGTGGAACTGCTAAGGGGTGAGGGCCATCGGTGAAGTAATGTAAGTTTCTTGTGGTGACCAGGGGAAAACCAGAGAAGACGCCGATAAGAAATCTTTCGCTTCCCTCCAAAAAGCACGACACCGAATAAAGACGCTGCTCATGTTAGTGGAAGAGCCTTTGTCCTCCTGTTAAAACAGGAAAACAGAAAGCTGGACCTCTAATGCCCGCTCAGAATCACTCGTCATGTAACTCTGGCTTGCAGACGAATTCGCCCACCGCGTGTTACCGGGAGCATCCAGAACACTTTCCGAATGGTTAAACTGAGACATTTTATTGATCATCAAAGAACCCTCGTGTAAACGAAGGAATGCTGAGGTGGCACTACTGTCTACTAGAGATAGCAGTTAGCAGAGATAAACTTCCCGTCTCCTATCAAGCCTTCCACCTGCTGCTCACTGCGCAGCCGTTATCTTCACGTGCTGACACGTGTAATCTAACATTCTCACTTTGCCACGGCCGGAGCAATTGCTTGACACTTTGATTACCGTTTCCTGTCAGTTCGTGCACAGAACGCTTCTGTGAGCTTTCAGCAGTTGCAAAATATTTTTATTTTCAAATGATAGTAATCCATGGTAGAAAAAAGTCTTGGGAATATTGATTTCTGATAACAAACCAAGTTCCTCATTAGGAAAATGGCTTCGCCGCTGTAGGGATAGATATATGGCATGAGTCTACGCTGTGAGAAGTCCTGAAGAGCAGCGTGTGACAAAAGCCACCTTGTGTTCAAGAGCCTGGTGGAGGCAAATGAATTATCCCTCTACTGGCCCGGTATATGTTTGTCAATGTCACCGCAGAAACATGCTTCTTCTTTCAAAGAAGTAGAAGTCACTGGGTGTGTACATTGGTAGAAACGTTACTGGAAAGGGAAGTGAGGAATAAACTATTACCAATTGGAAGGCAAATTATCTCTACAAATAAATGAATGTTTATATTTCAGTGATCTAACATCAAATGTTAAAGGATATATATATATATATGTGTGTGTGTGCGCATATATATATATATGATCTAACATCTAACATTTCAATGATCTAACATCAGATGTTAAAGGAGATATATATATATCCATATCCATATATATATATATATATATGCAAGAATTTCTGTTCCTTACTATAATATGGAAGGATACTTTTTCAATATATGAGTGTGCCTGGCCCTAGGTGCCCCCTAATAGAGATGTGAAATAGGATTTGTGTTGAATTATTGACCTTTCTCCACGAAATGAGAATGCTACAAGAAAGAATTCCACATCCTTTTTTGTCTCCTCAGAAATCAGTCATTCAAAATAGTTACTACCAGCATTTTAGACACTTCTACATAAAGGCAGTTCTCCACAGAATAATAGAAAACTGAAATTATTTCCACAAATGAACAAGATAAAAATGAGCACAAGATCAGACTGAAAAATCATGAAATTTTAAATGGAGGAAAATGTTCCAAAATGAAAACCTATTACGATAGCCCTGGAGCTAAAGGTAATTCACGGGTAGACCAGTAAAACATGTGTACCTCAGTAATGAAATCAATCATTTCACCTGGAATCTGGACACTCGCCAGTGTTACACTCTAGCGTGAATCTAGATTTTTTTTTCCAAGTTGCTATTAGTAAAATAGCTTTTAATGATTTCTCCTGATAAATAATAGTTAGAACTATTTCAATCTACCATTTGTCCTACATGTTTTCAACTGAAACCATACTGATGACATTTTTTATATTCAAAACAGGAAAGGCAAATGGTTATTGTACCTGTGCTTGGAAAGCCTAAATTAGAAAAAAAAATTACCACTAAAAAATAAAAAATGAAAAATTTCACCGATATTTATTTTCATTTCTACAATAAAGTACATATATATAGTGGAGCTTATGCCCTTTAACATAAGCTTATGAGTTCTGACAGAGATAACAAGAAACAATAATTGACTTCACAGTCCAAACAATGGTTCAGTAATCTGAATGGTTCACTTACTCCGAATCTTTCCTTCTCCACTGTTACGAACCCTACGCTACTCCTTCGGTCCTGGAAAACTGCTGCTCTGTTTAAATCCCTATAGTTTTGTTTTTGCTAGAATGTCGTATCGTGGAATTATTCAATTCATAAGTTTTTTTTTTCTTTCACATAAAAATGTGATTGGATTCCCCCCATGTTGCTGTATGTATCAGCATTGCGTTCTTTACATCGCTGTCCAGGCTGGTATTTTTCGGAATGTACTGCAATGCTAGTCTTCTACTTAGTGATGGTTACATTAGTGAAGACATTGTAAGTATTAAAATGCAAGACTTCTTTAAACAAAAACTTTCATTTGGTTTAGGTAAATATGTAACAGTAACACCTACTTACTTGCACGGTTTACAAGAAACTACATAATTTTTAAGAACGATGCCTGCACCTACTTACTTCCATAGTAACACCTATTTACTTGCATAGTTTATAAGAAATTACATAATTTTTAAGAACGATGCCTACACCATTTTACATTCTTGTTAGAATTGTAATTTTAGTTGTTCTACATCTTTGCCTCTGTTGCAGTATTATGTTTGTTTTAGCTATTGTCATTTATGTTTGTTTTAGCTATTGTCAAGGATGTGTTTTTATCATATTGAGGTTTAAATTTGCATTTTCCTAAGAACTAATAATGTTAGGCCCTGACATTTTTGTGCAAATCTTTTATTTTTAAAAATTGTGTTGTGATTTTATTATTGCCTGTGCAAGTCCTGGTGTAGGCTGGATATTAAGCCTCTTTCAGCTATAATATTTTGAATATCTTACTCATTACTATATTTTTTTCAGTGTTTCAGAACTGACTTCAGAGCACAGAGCTACATCCTTAGCTTAGTATTTTCTCCTATTTACTTTGAAATAGGTTCTCATGTCATACCCAAGATGCACTGGAACTTACGCTCCTCCTGCCCCAGGTGCTTAGAGTGCTAGGATGACAGTGTGCAACACTGAACAAGGACAATTATTTTAATCGTGCCATGTAGAGAACAAAATTTTCACCTCAATACAGTCAACTGATCAACTTTTAAAAAAAAATAAATTGTGCTCTTTATTTTGGATCCAAGAAATCTTTGCCTAATCCAAGATCACAATTTTTCTTTGTTTATTCTAATGTATAGATTATTCACAATATAGCTAAAAATAGATTTAATATCAATGAAAATTCAGTGAATCTAGGAATAAAGACAACATTTTTTCCAACAAATTAGAATGATATTGCCTTCATAGTGCTTCTTAAAATGTAAAATCATCTTGATGCAATAAGCATTTATTAACAATTTTATATTCTAATTACTCTGCTATAGATGGTGTAGTAGTCAATGGTATACTTTAAAATGTGAGTGGTCTCAGGAATGAATTTTAAGAAGTGAAGGAGTAGGAACCAAGAAACAATCTCATCACTTAGGAAACGATGACACAGGCAGGGTCTGTCTGAAGTATTCCGGACCTAAAGAGTGTATTAAAGGCCTGCAACTCTTGGGGAAAAAATTGGATAGCAACTACAGTCAAGGTCAGCTTTTAAAACAATAGAAGCTACCTATTTCCTCCTTCCAGCCCAAGGGCAGACAGCTGTGCACTTTTTCTGGGTCAACTCGCATGCAACACATACCCTGCAGGAAGTACAGTGGATAAAAGGACCCTGCCCTCGAATTTTGAGGGTTCATGCACCAATTCGTGCTTTTTGCTTCTGATCAAGAGGGACAGACAAAGGCCAATTACCCATTTGTGTGGCACTACCTTTTTTATTGCAGGTTACTCTGTGCAAAACTGAAGTGATTTCAAAAACTGTAAAAGTTATATACTTATTCTAAGTGTCCTTTTTTCCCCCTTTTGGAGACATCTATTAAAGACTGTCAACAGGGGTGCAAAAATTGGAAAAATCAGAAAGTGATCAAGCAGGGAAGACCTTAATTTTTTATGTTAGATTGTTCATGGGAATAGACATAATCTTGTATGATAAAAACAAATAAAATAAAAATGACCAACCCTAGGGAAGACTTCCAGAATTACAAATTCATTATATTTAAATGTTCCAACAATAAATCGCAAGCAACAGGAAAGTGAGGTTCATTCAAAGGAAAAATTAAGC